>FAPJ01002487.1:0-21251 GCA_001485985.1 Heliconius ethilla aerotome | reverse complement strand
TCGTTGGTTTTACTATGGAAGGTTTTGAACTTACTTCAGTTTCCTCTTTTCCTGTGAGAGGTTTTGTTACAGGTTCATCCGGTATGAAGACAGTGTTATAATTTCTACATTCACCGATTAAATCTGTGTCATATATATTACACGTAATATTTATACAGCCAAAAGATTCACATCTCATTGTTGTGCAAGTTTGTTCATTACACCATATGGTCACATTACGCTTGCTAATTTCTATATCCATTAAGGAATTGGTTAGTCTTGATTCTGTAAGTTGATCGTTTTTGGGGGGATTTTCGCTAATATCTGAACTCCACCAAGAAAAAGGATATGTTATCCAACCCCATATTGTGGAACCGATACCACGATTTTCAACTACGTTACCTGTAAGCGGTAAAATATATGTTACAATAACTTTGGCACACTGGAAAATACAAGAAAAATAAAAGTTTAATATTACCATTTTTAGTACTTACTTTCTAGAGGTTTGCTGAGAGAACTATGTACAATCATCAACACAATAAATGATAAAAAACTCTTAGAATAAAACATTATGACTGCTAACTTGGCCAGAGATTCGAAAATATTAAATGTTTAAATAGTCTCACCGTTGTCTTATATACTTATCTTTGCTATGTCCCTATCTTTTTCGAGATAAGGGACTTTCGGGAATGTTTACTTAATGAGTTATGACGAAACACCAAGAGTCCTTTGGTAGAAATGGATTTTAATTTTGTTTATGAATACAAACGCTCAGATATGCATGTATAGGTATATCGCATCGTGACATTCTTAGTAGGTACTATTTAAGTAAAAATTAATATAAAAAATATTTTCTTACTATATAATGTGAATAGTGCATTAAACTTAACTAATTGCCAATTAAAAAGTTAGTGGAAATCAGTTCACATGTTGTAATATTTTTCGTATCATTCTTTTGGTATTCACATAAAATACAATTTTTTTGAATCATTGGGCATGTCACAAATCTACAAAGCTCTAAATTCTTTTGGCAGATTGTTAAGATTTTTAAGGGCGTAGAACGATTTAGAATTCCTGCAGTCATATTTAAGAATTCCAGTATTGAGTCAACTGTTACTATTGTATTCCCTATACGTATGTTAAATGATGGTGTTGTTAAATTATATTCTTGGTTAAACCTTTTTAAGGAAATCATGTTTTTAAGTGCTACGGTATGCGTCGTTATTTCACCATTGTTCGCAAAATCAATTATTTTAGGTTGCTTTTTGCTAATAGATCCCCATGGACTAAAATATATTTTCTCAGCGCCCTAAAATGTTTATAGATTTATGTAGGTTATTTATACTATATGAGTACTATATTATTATACTATATGAGTATTTATAAGACGTGAGTCTTAATAATATATTTTTAGAGATTATTTATTTAAAAATAATATGTTATGATACATATTTTTAAAGTAGAAGTGCTTTTTTAGAAACGTATTTATAAAAATTGAACGTAGCTGGCGACGTTCAAATTTTTATACATTTCTAAAAAAGTATTTTTTAGAATAATATACATATGTGAAAAGATTGAAACATACCGTTTTTTGACCGAGGTGATTGACGTGAAATGTTTGATTTAATTTAAATAAAAACAAAACTATAATGATCATAACTTTTTTTTTCACCATCATATTGCTAAAATATATTTATATGAGACACTTCAGCTAATTTAAGATAAATGTTTAAATCGTTGCCTTTCTTATCAGAGCTTAATAAGTCAAGTCCTCAATGTTTATAAACATTAAATGTTGACTTACACTGTTTCTTGTTTCGTAACACCATCTCGTAAACTTTATACATATTTTACTTTTGTTTTATTTGGGCAATGCCCTGTTGCATTCAATGTTTTAGAAGCACAATTTAGTTTATAAAATATTTTTTTTGAAACTGCAATTGTAGAACATTTGGCGCTAATGCAAAGAGATATTTTTCCATGCAATTTTCCTAACACTCTGTTTTGTAGAATATCTATTACTTCGAAAGTAATATTTGAAGGTAAATCCAATGCTGACTGCATAGTAGTTACACTGTCTGAAATAAATAATCCGATAAATATTAGCAATAAGAGAAAGAGGCCAGTCGTAGCACAGACGTGCGACTGCAAACGCGACAGGTTGGGAGTTCGATTTCCACTCGATCAGGTGAAAGATTTTCCCATTTTCTCGCCCTGGTACCGACCCAAAGTGGTAAAAACGCAATGTCTCCAGAGTTCAAAAAGTAGGAAATTAAGTGTCTTTAAACTAAGTTCCCTCTGCCTATCCTGCTATGTCCGTGACACAGCGTGAAGCTAAAAATAAATAAATGAGAAATATAAATGAAGTAAATTATTACTTACCATATTTATCATTGCCTATGCAATGACCATTTTTATTATATCGATGCTCTGGATTACAAATTCTATGTGTACATACTTTATTGTCGCATTTAATAGAATGACATATATTTTCGGAACAAAATGTCAGGGCTCCTCTCATATATTTACCTACAAACGACATAAATATAGGAACTACTTCATCGGTATCGTTCCAGTCAACGTTGCCGAATATAGCGCGTTCTAAGGCCGCGGTCCTGTTGGCGCGTATCATATCATGAGTCAAATTCAGCTTAGTCTTTTTCGTTACTTTATCTAACATATATTCTGTTACATTTTTTGCAAATATCTCTGTACTATTACTTTCGTTGCCTTCTGGCCAATATAAGAGCTCTAATTCCGACATTTTGTCAAACTTTTGCTGTTGTTTCGTTGTATTTACATGTGACTCATTTGTGCTGCTTGCAGTAGTATTGATATGTGCTAGCAACATTACTGCATTGGCAGATAAGTCACGCTTCAAGCGTGTAGCTCCCAATGCAGTAATATTCGTTAATTTTTCAGAATCTGTCTCAATGCTGTTATCAATTTTCTGTATTTCATTTGTACCATTACTTTGTTTTGACGTATTCATCAATATGCTCGAATCAAAAGAAAACATTTCATTTTTACTAGAATCCTTAGTTGTAATATTATCATGCACAACATTTAATTTAATCTCAGAACTTTGTGTGACATTAATAGGTAATTTTACTATTGTATAATCTTTGCTAGTAAATGTAAAATTTTTTTGAACTGGATCTTTTTGAAAAGATGGCTTATTCATATATTTCACTTGCATATCTGAATCATCTTTATAAATGCGCGAAGAATTGATTTTTTTAGACTTATGCTTTTTGTTACTATTGTTCACACGGGATCTTTTCCTTTTGTGAATAGTTATTTTATGTAAGGAAGATGGATGTTTATACATAAGATTATTTTTATATTTAGCTAATTCAAATAAAGTTGGAAATTTTATGTAAGGCAGCGGCAAATTTATCGTTGAAATAATTTCTCTTGGTACATCTGTATTCTCTTCACCTTCTGGTAAATCGTTAGCACTGGAAGTATTATGAAATTGCAAAGCAATTTTCAGTATAATATTTAGGATACCCACATCATGATCAAAGTCTGTTAATGTTTCATCTATACTTTTTTGTATATTGTCGGCTCTTTTAAAATGTGACGTCGAAGGACTGACCGCAATGACACATTGCTTACAAGCACATCTACACGGCATTTGATTTTCTTTGCAGTAACACGAAGAATCCATTGATTTTGTTATAATCGATTGCGGCCATAAATGAGGCAAATTCAAAAGAAAAGATTTTGCTCTTAGTGACATATTTTCTCCCGAATTATTTTGTATCGAATTCCAAACTTGTGGCATCGCTGTGTTTAAATTATTTATAAAAGACAAAGGTTTTGTTTTAGCAATGATGTCAAATTTCTCATTATAATTATTCTGATGAGTTGGATTAAATTTAATGAATTTATCGCGACGAAAAAGTGGAACTTTATTTTTAACTTTACTTCTTTCGATGTAATTTATCCTTTGCTTGTGCGCTTTATCTAAATAATGTTGATATTCTGACAATAGCCTTTCGATGTTCTCTTCACTATCACTTTCACTAAAAGCATGAGAAGTAAATTGTGAATTCTGAAAAAAAAACGTTCAAATTTATAAAACGACATAAAATATTTTTTTTGTTTTCGTTCAATATAACCGTGAGTCATAAATATCTTAAAAATTTATATATTTTTAAAAATCTTCTAAACATCTGTGGGAAGTGTGTAATTGACAAAAATCAAAACGATGTAAAAATATATGTTGGTTAATAAATACATAGGTCCCAATACGTTTTTGTAAATACATACCATACTATTTTCAAATTCATGCATAATATCTGCAATATCACTGAAAATAATTGCATCATGTAACGAAGTAAGCCCTATAGGATTCATTTCATTACCTGTAATTTTTGGATATTATTAATTACTTTTTTCTATACAAAATATTTCTATATTTAATGAAAAATAATACATACTGCCCGTGTCCGTACTATTTGATAAGCTTATATGAATCAAGACAAGCAAGATTAGCACCAGTTTCATGTCTGCTGACATTAACGTATTACACTAAATCTCGAAATGAACTTATAGTCACCTAACTTTTAATGGTTGGGAAATGTTTTGTAAATTCACAATAATCTATACCATTGTAAGCGGCCATGTTTAAAATTGTTATGAAATCATATAAACCTATGTACATATGAAATTTGTTTTGTTTACCATCGCCCAGAATGATGTAATTAAATAAATTACTGTGTATTTTTGACAGGAATCAAATAACAGCAGCAATACAGAAGCTGAACGTCTGACTATGCACAGTTGTATTGTCACAAGTATCATAGAGAGCGAGACAGTCTACGTTGAATGCCTTTACGTAATGGAAAAGGTAAATAATAGTGTAAATATCTGTTAAGTAAATTTAATCGTTGTTGTTATAGTTATTAATCTATTTCTATTTTTTTCTCCATTTCAGTATATGAATGCTATTAAAGCAACTCTGTCCACATCTCAACCTGTAATAACAGAAGAGGAATTTGGTACCATATTCTACAAAATTTCAGAGTTACATGAGCTACACAAAAGTTTCCTTGAGGGTCTAAAAGCTGCAGTTGCGAGCTGGGAAGAACCCCTGTCCGTTGGCATTTACTTTAAAAAAATGGTAAAAACATATACTATAATTTGATAAATTTTATATAGAACTGATAGTTATATATGTACACTGTACAGGAGGTTACTTAAATAATCATAAAAATACTTGCTATAGATTTAAAACGTAATTCTATAGATTTAAAACATAATTGTAAAGAATATTGAGGCCGTCGTGGCGCGGCGGCACAAGGGTGTGGCTGTAACGCGACGGTTGTGGGTTTGGTCAAAATAAAAAATTGGTCCGGGCTCGGGGCCGGGCCAGAAACGAGCAATTGCAAGCTTTCGCAAGTTGGCCCGAACATCCCGTTCACACACTTGTAACTTTTGCACAGGCGGAGAACATAAACGTGTACGGGGCGTTCCTCCACAACTACGGGCGCGCGACGGACGCGGTGCGGCGGCGGTGCGCGAGCTCGCAGCGCTTTGCGGACCTCACGCGGCAGATCGCATGCCGGGGACAGCCCATGTCGCTGGACGACCTGCTCCACAAGCCCGTTGCCAGGGTGCAGAAGAACGCGCTCGTCTTGCATGTACGTATGTTTGTATGACGACAAATGTGATGGTTACTGTGGGTCAGTTGGTAGGTAACTGTAAATTTGACTTGTGATTTCGCTGCTTTGGTAAGACAAATAAAGGAGTTGCGTTCCCGATACTCAACACGCCCCTCTTGAAAATGTCGAAGTAGTGTTTCTTTTTACCGAGATCTCTAATTAATGGCTATTGAAATAAACTTTCTTAACATTTAGAGTAAATTTAACTTTAATAGATAACACGGACATGAATTTTTTTAGGATCTTATAAAATATACACCAGCCAGCCACCCCGACCACACGATGTTAACGGACGCATTAAATATGACGCAACATTTCTTGGATGAATTTAACATTATACAAACAAAATCTATGTTCCCGGTAAGATAATTTAATACTTAAACTAAACAATTGTAAAACTAAAAACACATAGAATCTTAAATATAATGTACATTTTATAGTAATAATAAATCTCATACATAGAACATTTGTAGATATGTTCTATGTATGAGATGCATTATGAACTGAAAACAAATTATATTGGCAGATATAAAACCTTTACATTTTTATAGAATGCTGATCGCGCTCAACGACGACTAGTTAAAAACTCTTTCATCGTGGAACTGTCAGATGGACATCGAAAACTGAGGCATCTGTTTCTATTTAATGATGTTATTGCCTGTGCTAAATATAAGGTAAGATTTAGGAAAGTAGAGTGAATATGTTCTTATTTTATTATAACAGTAATAAATTGAAATTTGCTAAAAGGGTAAAATCTTATTTGTATTGTATCGATATTGTTATACGGCAGAGAAACATGGGTATTACAGAAGAAGAATGAAGAAAGAAAGATGAATGCCGTGGAGATTCGACCTCTTCGTAGGATATGCGGAGTCAGCTTAGCTGATCGAATCCGTAATGAAGAGATACACAGAATGGCAGGTACTAGCGAGAATGCCACGGTGAGAATGAAGAACGTGCTCAGCTGGTTTGGGCGCGTCGAACGAATGAGTGATGAAAGAATGGCAAAAAAAAATTATGATGGAAAAGTGAGAGGTCGGGGAGACTTCGGTCGACCTTCGAAAACGCAGTATCAAAACTACTGAACGAATTTAGATAAAACTTTATAGTAACATAGCTTATACATCCTATCCTATCCTAGCAAACCAAACGCTGCTTCGCCCGCTTAAACGGGTCGGTAGTTATGATAAAATCATACTAAAGTCGTACCATAACCCTTACCCTTACTTTATTTTTTGAATTCTGTAATAATATGCAATAATATAATTATATTCAAAATCCTGTTTATTTTCAATAAATAATTAATATGACAATATATGCACAAATACTAATTATTAAGGTTTATGTTTAATAGTACATTAAAACAATAAATAACAATAAACTCTCCTTCATTCCCAGGCATCGGGTAGAGACAAATTCACGTTCGAGCTCAAATGGTTCATCCCACTCCCGGACATCGTGATAGTTGAAGAGGAGGGGGGAGGTGAACGCGAGACCTCCCCCGCTAACATAGTAGCCCTTAAATCACAAGCGTGCACTGTAAGGGATCAGATATTGGCTGAGGAACGAGCGTTGCAAGATGATAAGGTTGGTTAAATGGTGTTTAACATAGATTTTTTTCTGTGTAATAACTTTTCTAAGATGTAAAGTAAAAAATATTTGGGGCGTACAATTTCGATATATTTAATCATTTTATTTATTTATAAGACTTAGAGGCAATATAAAAACAACTTTTTACGATAATACCCACTGTAGCATAAAATTAAATAAATTTTGTTTCAAATATGGATCTGGATACAGAGGAAATCTAATAAGTACTTTTCTATATTTTATGAATCTAATAAAGTTTTTAATATATTTTTTTCTATAGAAAATAAGACTAGGCGGTCGTGGGGCGGCCGAGAAGCAACGTAAGAAGCTGGCAGAATTAGAGGGGCAGTTGGTTTTAGCGTCACCGAACCTGGTGTTCCGTGTAGGGGCGAAGGCCCCGGGATCTGCCGCGTTGCAACGCCAACATGTGTTTTTCCTTAGTTCTGAGTATGAGCGTACGCAGTGGATTGACTCTATACATGCTTTGCAGGTTCGTTTGTTAATTATAGATTAGAATATTAATGGGATATTAATATATTTTTGAAAAGTATCTCAATCCCTTATTAAGTTCCTAATTAAATTACTATGAAAATACTAAGTCCTTCATTAATTAAAATTACACGCTTTTTTCCATATAGTAATGGAATGGCATAGGTAAAGAATAACTCCATTCCCACTCACTGCCTAATTTTCGAAAAATTACATATTAAGCGAGTATTAATCAACGTCGCGCTTTGCTACCAGGCCACGACTCGACCGCACTGTAACTACATAAAATTTACAAGAAATAAATAAAACGATAATCGTCAGGCATCATCAGCGCCGCCAGCAGGCACCAGCACGGTGTCCATGCTGGAGCTGCAGGGCTGGGTGACGGCGTGCCGCAGCTATCTGCAGACGGACATGGGCTCGTACCTGCTGCGCAGCGGACGCGACGACTCGTTGCTGCTCGGCGACCTGCACCTGCATATAGGGGGGATGACCGCTCCTCTGGATACGGCTGCTGGTAAGTTGATTTTTTTAATATACATATGCACTATAGATTTTTTTTATATAATTATATTTGTTTTTTTTGTATTTGCTCTTAGGCTAAGGATAAGCTTTATGGTAATTAGGTTTTAGTGCTTTGTTTTTTTTAATTATGCTAGCTACTAAGGTTTAGATTGTGATAATTTTTTATAGATAGTAGACACAACTAATTGATTTGTGCGAATTGCTCGATTCAACTTTCAAATAATTACTAATTACTTTACAATTCTTTTTTTCTTCAGCTTCATGCTGTATCCTGTATATAGCAGAATAGGCGACAAAACCTAGTATTAGGACATTTTATTCCTCACTTTCCATCTGAAGAAATGAAAATATGAAAAAAAATCATCTTCTGAGTGTAAAATACACCCACAAACGTCGCATTTACTTATGCCACTGGGCCATGACCGCCTTAAAACAGTTTGTGTAGTCATTTAACTCGTAAAAATATTAGCCATATGAGATAATATAATTTATAATTTTAGACTTCTTTTCGTTAATTAAATTAAAAATATATACGTAATATTCCATTCCAGATTACTACATCGTGGTAGAAGTGGATTCATACGGACACTATTTCCGCAAGGCGAAGTCGAAACTAGTATGTCGTAGTGCACAGCCACGCTGGAATGAAAGCTTTACCCTTGACTTAGAAGGTTCTCAAAACCTGCGCCTTTTGTTATACGAGGATGCGGCGCGGCCTGTGCTTAGAGGGAAATGCACTTTAAAGGTGATAGCATAATATTTTTGTTTAAATAACAGTATGAACTATTAAAGCTTTGGGATTGAACATGTAGTAAAATTTTAGCTTATTTGTTAAATGGTTCGTTGTATAAGTGATGAGGACGTGGCGAACCCTATACTTAAGGGGAAATTGAGCTCTCAAAGTGGTAATGTAATATTTTATTATAATATTAATTATGTAATGTTTATTCTGGTTATGATTTGAAATGTATTATTTTAATAATATTCTATTTGGGAAATGTCTAATTGTGGTAAGTAATAAGGGTTAATTCTTCCTCGAGAACTTTTGCTTTTATGTATAATATTATTCTTAATTTATTTAGATATAATGTCAGATCGAATGCAGAGATTCATCTATAAAATAGGCTAGGATTGAAGCACTGAATGTACTTTTATGGGTCATATTCGTAGTAGAGTTGAATTACAGGATTATCGGGTAAAAGTTTATTGAGTTAGTTACAAAAGTAAAGTTTAATTTGTATGCCAGTCTGCGATAAGCTCGTCAAATGCACTTTAATTGTATAAATAAAATTGGCTTAAACATATTTCATTCTAATGCGTCATAAGTCGACAAAGTCGCGTTGTCATCAATATAAAAATCTGTACGTAAACCGTTACAGTACTAATATTTAAAAAAAGTTCTAGTAGTCTATAACATTATAACTAAGACCTACATAAATATTTAAATAGAATGTATATTCTTATAAATATAATTAGATGGCTCGTTGTGTTGCAGCTGTCGCGCGAGTGGGTAGGCGAGAGCGTATCGCGCACGGTGTGCGTGGGCGGCGGGTCGCTACCCTTGCGCGTGCGCGTGCTGCCGCCCGAGCGCTCGGCGCGCCACGTGCCCAGCGCCAAGCCGGGCGCGCTGTTCGGCGCCAAGATCACGCACGTCGCCAAGTAATTTTTTTTATGCATCAGGACTAGAAATCAGGATCGCTTAAAGCTGTCCATTAATCACGTAATGTTTTTTAACCAGTTTCTTCATCAGTGATTTGGAAATTTAAAATAAAATACAGGTATAAAGTATTATCTAATGTAATTCAAGTAAATTAAAAACCAAGATATAGAGACAAAAAGGTTGCAGATTGTTTTTAAAACAGGTTGATTGTTAAATAAACATTTTTTTTTGCTTTCCGCTGTATCCTGCACGTATCAGCGTAGGTCGAGCTCTCTCTGCCTAGTGTTAAGACACTCCACTTCACTCTTCACACACTTGTTTAGTGTGCATGTATTTAGTTGTATTTGAAACCATTACATATATTAACAGGCGAGAGAAGCGCAACATTCCGTTCATAATAAGTGCGTGTGTACGCGAAGTGGAGCGCCGCGGTATCGGCGAAGTGGGTATCTACCGTGTGTCGGGAAGTGCTTCCGACCTCAACCGACTTAAGAAAAGCTTCGAAACTAGTAAGTTAAAAGATAATTAATAGGTTTTGGTAATAATTTTTATTCTCATTTTTTTTACCATGGTTAGAGATTGAAATATATGGCGTTAATATAAAAAAGGAAAATATTAAAATACTTTTTTTATATTTTAGACGCCTATGAAGCAGAACAGCTATTGAAGGAAGTAGATGTTCACTCGGTGACTGGAGTATTGAAGTTGTACTTACGTGAACTACCCGAAGCTCTGTTTACGGATGCCTTGTACCCTGAGTTACTAAAGGCTTGGGGCTCAACACAGGTACTTTGGAAAGATTTTTCAAACTATTATTTATGTTGGAATATATTTATTCGGATAAAAGTTTAAAAAAATTTAAATTTTAAAATTTTTAACGTTTCTAGAATGTAGGAGTATCAACAGAATCGGGACCAGCTCAGACACGACGCCACGCGCTTCTCAAATGTTATGCACAACTACCGGACCTCAATAAGAACTGTATTGATTTCTTATTGAATCATTTTGTTAAGTATGTATGAAATACATTTTCATTTTAAACTGTCTAGTACAATGTGTAGACCAAAAACTTTTACTTCCTACTTTTTTTATGTATGTCGCAAGATATCCGAATGATGTAGTGGTGGGTAGCATTGTTATTGTACGTGGTCACCGTGCAGCATGCACACTCGGCACAATTGGTTCATGTAGAAGTGAACCTACACACGGTATTTGTACTCAAGTACCGTAAGTGAACTGCCCAGAAAGTGATATAAGAAATGTCATATCAGCCAATACAAGCAACTTTTAACCGATTTTCGAAAAAAAAAAGGAGGTTCTTAATTCGTCGGAATCTTTTTTTACTCAATATTCTGTAACATCAAAAAGTATATTTACAACTCGATACAATGGACAGGGTAAATCAACACGAAGGCGAGAATAAGATGTCTCTCCACAACCTGGCGACAGTGTTCGGGCCGACGCTGCTGCGGCCCAGCGCGGCGGGCGGCAAGCTACGCGCCGACCAGCTGGCGGCCGGCACTGTGGATGCCATGGCGCAGGCCGGCATTCTCTACACGCTGCTGCAGCAGCGCCACCTTGCGCAGCACCTGTCCGCGCACCGCCCGCACGCGCACCCCCACCCCCACCCCGCCGATTGAGGGCCCACATCTACAAGTAGTCTTGCTAATTGAACAAATTACGACTTTTGCTGACGCATAAATGGCAAAAGTTTGGAAGACAATGTTTTTTATGACTTATCTAACGAATGCCAATCAAATTAGTTTGGGAAAATGAAAATAATAAAAGATCCATGTAAATATTTTAAAAACGTCTTTGCTACCACTTCTCTTTGTGACCGTGTAATGCAGCTTGGGGAAGAATTTCAGGGGCGGGAAAGTTTCGAACGACTACAACATTCTCAGAATTGCATTACTCAATACTTTAACAATCTCTTTGTGAATTCTATCTTGTTTGAAATTTGAATACCATGTAAGATTGTTTCAATATCAATATTTTGCTCATTATTGACTGTTGATTTTATTTTATTAAATAATATTTTATTATTTTTAAGGTACAAGCGTTCTTTAAAGATTGAACGGTAAATTAGAAACATTTTAACTGTTTATTTCTTATACAGTATGAACTCGATTAACCAGGCTAATTTTTGTCGTTAGTCGTCCGGACAATCGAAAATCTGGATAATCAAATTTATAAAGAAAAGCTGGTTTTGTGCATATGTAGCACAACATTATTATATGTCTATTAAAAGCAACAAGTACATATTAACGAAAATAAACTAACATAAATTACGTACACATTAACGTATGTACATATACATTTTCTTAGTTTAATTGGTTGTATAAAATAATAAACGCGGCTGATAGTCCGGATAATCGTGAATCCGTATAACTGAGAGCCGGATAATCGAGTATCTATTTTATATGCTTTTTTTATAAATAAACAACTGGAAAGAAGGCTTGAAATTTTCTGTTGTTAACTTACGTGGTTTCGGAGTTTTGCAACGACAATTGCAATATAAGTAAGTACATATTTAAACAATTGTATTTAACCATTGTCTACATACATAGAAATACTTCGTCAGTCTATATAAACTTCACATTTAAATATAATCATGTGAAATTTGCGTACTAGCGCAATTTGGTATTAGTTGTCATATTATCGAGTTAGCTTTTAATTTATTGTAGTCGTTTTCATATGCACAATTTACCATTTTGGCATAAGTACTTTTCTCAACAATAAGTGTTCATGACCCTAGTTTATTATTTACGGTATATGTTAAAGTGTAAAAATATATTTGTATTTCCATATACGGTGCTACATTTGACACGGTTGATTTAAATATAAAATTTGAAAATTCATCTTATCGACACTTTCATTCTATGTCATTGTGGTTGTTATAAAGTCATAAATATTTTATTTATTAGCCGAAATAAAATCTTTATAGTATAAGTGCATAGCCAGCAGTTTAAGGTCATTCTCCAACATGATATTCCTAGCGGCCACTGTAATGATTTAATAGGGGATTATGGAACCAGGGATATTATGGAACTCCGTTACTGTAACCATACTTATATTCATTAGGTTGGGATATTCCCAAATAAAAAAACTATCCGTCACCGTAACTGAATCACCTATAAAAGTATTTCGAATAATTTTGGATATTTGGGCGAAGTCAAAATAATTTTATATCCGTGACTGAAACCAAAATAGTATCCTTTTTATTATCAGTATACGGATTCGAAATGTTACATCCGTACTATTCCTGATATTTATGTCAGGGCTGTAAAAACCAAATAACTCTAACTCCTCGGGCAAATTTGAGTGAAATATAGCTTCGTAAAAAGAAAAAATCAACAAAACATTATTCTTTTATATGTTTATTGGCTTTTTAATTTCTTTTTAACAATCATCGTCAACATGTTGCTAAATAGGTTGCCAGATTTGATGTTATACTACTAGATCTATTCTATTCTATTTAGAAATTAAAATAAAATATTTGTCATTGGCGGAAAAAATAAACATTGGCCCATTGTCTGTGGATCGTCCTGGCTTACATAAACTTAAAAATAAATTTAATATACTAACGTATATAGGTACTTCGTGAATGCTACCTTAATGATGTTTTAGTATTAAATCACAAAGTCATCGTAAACATTAGTTTTCAAAAACATTCCAAGTAAAAACAGACTGAAATTAGTGTTATAAAAATATTTTCATGGCTTAAATGTTAGTAGGTAACTAACATCAATAAAAGTGTTCCCAGAAGTTATTGTCTTTTAAACTCTGTACTATTATTACCTGCCTTAGAATTAGGTTATATATTTTTCGAATGTGTTAGTATAGGAGTATTGCTTTTCAAGTGTGTATGAATGTAATTATTATATAACTTCTTATGCTATAAACAAATAATTGAATTTAATATATACTGTATAATTTATGTTACCTTTTTACATTAAGTTGTACCAAATTATACCTCAACATCTGCAGAAATGTTCATATTTGGACTAATAATAACTTTTAGTAAAAGATCTTACTGCAAATGCTTTTATTGTTTCTATATGTTACCTACAGAATTCTAATTGAAAAGTGTGTTTTATAAATATTTTATTTGCATTTCGACGAGTATTACAATGGGACCGAAATTGTAAAAAAAAAATTAGCTATATACAACTGACTGATGTATTAGTAACTGTAGGTTATTTTACGTTTTGAAAGATCATTTTTGTATGGATGGCATAAAATATGTGACGTCAAAAGCTGTGAAAGTGGGAATTAATTCCATATTGCAGCACTAATTGCTAGTCCTCTTTTTTGATATACTTAAGCATTATGTCTAAGTGAATGAATTACATTTTTCAATTTACAAATTTTTTATCCACAAATCTAAACAACATTATAACGACAAGAACTTTATGAATTATCGGAATATGAAGTATCTGTATTTTAGATGACACAGAGACAGTAGTGTGAGATCGCTCACACCGGACCCCTACCACTACCCCGCGAGCGCGACCACAACACTAAAGTACAGTTGATAGTGACACTAAGTTTCATTTATTGACGTTTAGGTGACGAAAGTAATCCTAAAAAAAACTAAAGCCACCCTAAAATGTCCCATTTTGGGCCGACTGAATAATGGTCATGTTACTCATGCCCGTGGTCACATAAAGTATTTGTCGGGCTATGTTTGTTATCAATCGATTTCAAAAGTAGTTTTATTTAATGTTAAATTAGTACTTAATAACTAACAACCTACCAAAAAGCAAAAAATTTAGAACAAAGTTGTGCTACATTATTTTTGAGATGTTTTTTTTTATATTATGAATTACTAATCTTATCATTTGTACTGTTAAGTAATGTATGTCCGCTAGGTTAAGAAATTTCTTCATATTATGTACCAAGATTTCTTTTCACCAAAGATCACAACTGATGTGACAAGTCTCATAGATCATTTTTTTATTTTGTAAATGACTAATATTCTATCCTTAACCTATTTATCACATATGGAATAGTTTTAAAATTATTATTACTGTAGAAAATAGTCAAACATAAGATTACTTCTCAAGGCTTTTATTGTTTGCAATAAGATTCTATTTGATTATATTATATACATTGCCTCAAATTTGTTACGGAATTATGTGTTTTTGATATTTTTTTTATTTTAGTAATAATAATATATAATAAGGAACATCACATAAGATAAATAGAAATTATTCTTTTAACATTGTACTTTGAAAAAAATGGTTTTCTTTTTTTTGCCAGTACTGACATTTTAACATGAAAATTATGCAGTATTTTTTTTATTTTCAAGTATCCTTTAGTTATAGCATTTTTAAATGCCATAAATATCTGCAACATGTTTTTTTACAAAAAGTAGTATAAAGGTGGAAGTAAGAACAACTGTGAACACTAAATAATTGGATTTTAATTACTTTATTTGTCTTAAATATAATAAGTTATACTCATCTGAACTATTTACATTTTATGTAAGATTTTGTTTATTATACTAATTTATATGAATTTTTTTGGCAATCATTAGTTGTAATATAAGAAATTAAATTTGGTTTATGTATTTAATTTTTGTATATAACTGATTCTAAAATGTAGCTATGTAACTTTCACAATAAATGTATTTTTAATACACCTTTCAATAAGTTTTTTATTAAACTTTCCATGTTACATTTTGAAATAGTAATAAATAATGTATGGTATACCCATATCCTGTGTTTCTTCAATATAATATATTATTATTGATGTAATCAACACCATCAATGACCTTAATGACTTAGATTTTTTTGATATAAAAGTTATTAAAACAATTAAAATTAAATATATAGTTATCCTTATAGATATGCTTTTAAAAATATGATTTTGAAAGTCTGTACTCATACATTTTCCAATCCAGAAAATATCATTAACATTACAAGAAGTACAGTTAAATGGACCTGGCCCCATACATGTTTTACATGTGTTGTCACAAGTTTTGCAAAAATAGGACCCTTCTGTATTTTTACAAAACTCATTACTTTTACATATGGATGGATCAAGACATTCATTCATATCTACACAAACATTTGATTCTATACTCCATCCATTAGCACAATCAACACAATTGTTTATTCCATCACCATTACATTCATCACATGCAATATGACAAGGTTTACATTCTGACTTATTCTTATAAAAGTTTTTGGCACATTTATCACAGTCAATTCCAGCAAAACCTCTTGTACAAATACAAGTGCCATTTCCTTTTCTTGTTCCTTCACCATCACATTGGCCATTTCCACTACATACTTCATTATTTTCATTGTGTGGACATGCATCGCAATTTTCACCATAGTGCCTAGATGGACAACAATATTTCAGATTATCAATACACAACCATTTGTATAAATTTGGTGGGTTATAATTTTCCTCAAACCACCACAGTTCAATAGGTTGTTCTGCATTTTCTACAATTGAATAACAGCTATCTTGATTAACATTTAATTCAGAACATAATTTTTCTTGTATTTCTACTAGGCGCATTTCACTTCGGGAATATGATTTAAGTTTAGCTTCTTCCCATGCAGCATCACCACCTTCGTGTTTTCCACGAGCGGTCTTTTCGAGCCAATGCATAAAAGAGTCTGTTAGTAACTTACATCGACTACAATCATTTAGTGCTTTAGATTTCTTTACTTTATCTCTGTCTAGAGATTTTGAGGAATAAATTAAAGGTAATATAATAAAAATATATACAATAGAGCACTTGGCTAAACCCATTTTTTTTATTGTTTAATATATTTTTTGTAATAAAATGAATTCTGTAATCTTATACGCAACATAACCTAAAAATTTAAAACACCATTCAAATTTACTCAATGTTTTGTTAACAAATAACAATATCGATTATCATATTGTCACAGCTGGCACAATCGAAAGGCTAACTTTATACATGTGTTCTGTGCTTTATACCAAGGATTAGGAAATAGGAAGTTAGGAACATATTATGCTCTATAGCTATACCACAGCTATACCGTGAACCTAGTATATATTCTTTCCGTGAAAGAGTGTTTTTGTCTGTTGTCAGCACCACTTTAAATGAAACCATAGTTTTAACTACTCTATAAAAGCCTAATACAATTTTTAAAAAAATACCCAAAAATAAAAAAGTTATTTTCAAAATAAATAATAAAATTATTGTTGTAAAATAAAACATTATTTGTTATGGACGGATTGGACGACGCACACGGCATAAACCTATCAAAGGGACACCGCCGCACACGCTCATTCCGAAATCGAGTTGTAGGTATTGGCGTAAAATTGTTTGTACTTTTATTAGAATTTTTGAAGTAGTATGTGTTTAAAATTAATAATTTTAATAAAATTGATAATATTTTCGTTTGTTCTCTTCATTGTAACTGTTTTTTCTCTCCTGAGGTTGGCAACATTGTACGTACATCACTAGTTAAAATCGAGAATCAAAAATTCTAGTGTCATAAACAAAAAATAAGTGTATAATGTGGATCTGTGGTGTACGTCTCTTCTACTTAATTGCTTATGGTCAATATCTGTGGTCAATATGGTCTAGTCACTGATGTTTGTGCTGCTATGCAATATAAATCTGGATGACTTCTATATATTAGTGCAATTCGTATTTCGTAATTAATTAATTAATTAAGTGGCCCATCTAAAGTGTACGAAAATAAATTATACATTCGATACAAGCAAGGATACCGGGGATGATATCAAAATAACCTAAATTTTATTTCCATGCTTTTGGTGTTGATGAATATAAATAATGGCAGATAAATTAAAGTGAGTATTGTTATTAAGTGTTTTAATTAAACTCCTACTATATTGCACTGTTCCTATTAATATAACTGTAAAATTATAGGATATATCTTATTGTTTTTTATATTAACGTTTAATCTTTTTTAGAATTAATTCAAAACTTGATATGCAAGATAACTACGAACCATCCGATTCAGAAGATGATTACTCAACGTCAGAAAAGAAAATTTTGGATAAGCTTCGAAAAAGAAAACATGATTCAGAAAGTGAAGATGAAGTATATGCATTTTCTGATTCTGAAGATGATGACATCAAAAATGACTTTGAAATAGCTGACAGTGATGTTGAAGGACAAGAAAAATCTGATGATGATTTACCAGATTCTAAAGCTTGGGGTAAAAAGAAAAAATCTTATTATTCTACAGATTATGTAGATGAAGATTATGGAGGATTTGGGGATGATGATGAGGAGGATGCTCTTATGGAAGAGGAGGAAGCTAAAAATATACAAAAAAGACTAATTGAGCAATTAGGAGAAGATGATTTTGCACTTGATTTTCTTAATAAGCAAGCTGCAGTTGCTGAAAAGGGTGAAACTATTATAAAAAGTGATATTAGTCAAATGTCAAAACGACAGAAGCTTCAGCTATTAGAAAAAGAGAGTCCAGAATTTACAGATCTTGTTAATGATTTTAAATCAAAATTAACTGTTGCAAAAGATGATTTACATCCAGTTTTAGAACTTGTAAAAGGTGGAAAGTTACCCAATTGTTCTGCATCTAAATTTGTTAAAACTAATTATGATTTAATTTTAAATTATTGTACAAACATTAGTTTCTATTTATTGCTAAAGAGTCAGAAAATTAACATTCAGAATCATCCCGTTGTGAAAAGGTTATATCAATATCGACAAATGTTACAAAAGATGGAGCCCATATATCTCGAAGTAATTAAACCTCAAATCAATAAATTATTACATGCAGTTCAAAACAACTTAGAGTTACAAATAATAGAGAGCAAGAAAAGAAAAATGAGCAAACAGTCTGCAGATTACCCGGCTAAGAAACTTAAATTAGTCAGTGCTGCAGAAAAAGATGATGGTGAAGACACAGGGGTATCTGATGATGAAGAATATGAAAGTAACGACTTCTTTAATAAAAAGGAAGAAAATATAAACATAAGTGTTTCTCAATCTGAGGAGAGTGGCTTCTCAGATAATGATGAAATTGAAAATGATCATATTAAGCCATCTACTTCTGCTAGTGAAGTGATTAGTGGTGATCCAGGAAAAAGAGAAATAACTTATCAAATTGCAAAAAATAAGGGACTGACTCCACATAGAAAGAAGGAACAAAGGAATCCAAGAGTTAAACATAAACTTAAGTATAGGAAAGCGAAAATAAGAAGGAAGGGTGCTGTAAGGGAAGCCAGAACTGAGACTACAAGATATGGAGGAGAACCATCTGGTATAAAGGCCAATGTGAAAAAGAGCATTAAAATAAAATAATATTTGATTAAAAATTTTATTATACAAATATTGTACAATGTATCATTTCAATAAGCTTGTATTTCTTTAATGTTGCCATCTGAAATAAAAAGAACACTTACTGTATAATAATTGTATTCCTAGTATATTCTCTTTGCAGTAGTTTTAAAGATATTGTTTGTTGGGTGATTATGTTCCCAATGACATGATTTGTCTTACCAGGGCAGGAGAATGAAAATATAAACATTTATTCAGATGATATTCACAGACTGAGAAAAGAAAAATATTAAGAAATGTATAAAATTTACAATACAAAAAGCATAATTTCAAAGCCCACTTCGATAAATATTTATGTGCCTCTAAATATATCTCTATAGAGATTTTGACAGCATAAATAAATTTAAAACAAATATTTATATACCTTCATTTGCTTCCATGGTACCATGTTGGAGTTACTACATTCAGAAGAGGATAACAATTCCAAACTTTTAAAAGAATAGTTTTATAATAAAAGTATTTTCTTTTTTCTGATTCGCATAGGAAAAATAAACTTTTGATCTTTGTTACTCAATAACAATATTTTTAAGTTGAATATAAAACAAGACTACTGAATTTATGACAATAAAATGTATGTAACATCAACTAGCACTGTCAGGCTGTCGAAAATTAATGCAAGACTAAGATTGCCTTAACACTTAAGTTCCCTTGATCTTGATATGAGATGAAAGCTAAACAAATTAGTATTTTACATTCAATGTTCTAAGATAAGATTTCTTTGTGGAATAAAATTAAATCAAGTTCATTATACCTTAGGAACAATAATATTTAGTCATTTAAAAGCTGAAACTTACAATTTTAACACTTTGTCTTTTCCACCTGAAGCTACATATGTGCCATCTGGTGACCAATCAACAGCATACACCTCGTCTGCGTGTCCTGGTAAATCTAATTCGAGTTTTTTTGTTTTCATATTCCAAACTGAAAATTTTAGTTAGATGTAATTATTTTTTTGTAGAAAAACAAGGATGAAATTTAATTTATATTTTTTACCTTTTAATGTTGAATCTGCACTCGAGCTCAATAAAAGTCTAGAATCTGCAGACCATGCCACCATGTACACAGCTTGCACATGTCCCCTGAGTGTTGTAATAAATTTACCAGTGATTGCTTCCCATAATTTTACTGACTTATCAAATGATGCAGATGCTATAATTCTAAAAATAAATATATTTTTTTATTTCTGTTAAAGTAAATTTTTCATTAAACAATTCTACAATTTCAAACCTGGTATCTGGTGAAAATTTCACATCATTAATTAGTTGCTGATGACCTGTCATGCGTGCCAAAGGCCTTTTTTCTTTTTCTGGTAACCATAGAAATAATGTGAAATCATCAGAGCCCGATACTAATCTTTCATCTCCTTTAGGACATGTTTGTTCATATCTTTCCATGGCTCTCTGTTGTAAAATTTTTTCTTAAACAAAAATTTATAATAATTTATTATTGTAATGTATTTCCAAGATTTTGTTTCATTAGGTAATTATGATACATACTATCATTTGTAGAGTCATATTTATCTAATATTGGATGAAAAGGACCAGTCCTTAATACATAATCTGTGCTTAACGCTAATGTATTCACCCAATGTGCATGACCTTCTAGTGTCCTGCAAAGTATTCCATCTTCTGCTCTCCACACCTTGGAAAGTAATGTTGTATGTAAGAAAAAAATATAATTATCAACATTTAAAAGATTTAGTTATTCTAAAATACCTTTATAGTTCTATCTTGTGAAGATGTGTAAATTAGACCAGTTCCACCCCATTTAACACATGTCACTGCTTTACTGTGACCTGTTAAACTCAAAATTGTGAGTCCTGTTACTGTATCCCATATCCGTACATCACCATCTTTAGATGAACTAGCAAGTCTACGACACTCCGAATTTCTGGAGGTAAGCAAATAACAATTAAAATAACATATTCACCTACATCACTGAGGACTCTTCTGGCACTCTAAACCATAATAAACCTAATAACAAAACCAATGTATAATGAGGAATGGTAATA
>FAPJ01002445.1:0-16388 GCA_001485985.1 Heliconius ethilla aerotome | reverse complement strand
TTTAAGGACGGAAAAACATTGAATTATAGATAGACAGCTTCCCGCTTAATATTCTGAAATTATTTACATATTTGCATTTAAAAGTGACCAATTTTGATCGAACCATATTGTGAATATTTTAGCGCTAATCCTGTTTCGGAAATGGAATTATCATATTGTTTTGTTGAGTAAATATAATTACAGTTAGCATCCGTAACTGTCGAACTATTTTAATTACTTCATGCTTTATCGTTTTCCTATTGTAATTTATAGTATGGATTTAATAAAGGCACTCCGTTTTCCCACTGCCACTGCCAATTTTTCTTTCTTCATAATTATTAACTAATTAAAACTGACCATTCACTATAGGTCCGTCTTCACGAGCGCATGCTCAAAGAGCAAGCAAAGAAGATGAACGTAAAATCGTTAGCAGCAAACAAGGAGGACGCAGGCAAGAGTATCGAGATAAGGATCGCCAAAGTGGCATTCACCATCTTCTTCCTGTTTGTGTGCTCGTGGACGCCGTACGCCTTCGTCGCTATGGTCGGTGCCTTTGGGGACAGGTAATACTTACGTTAGAACATAATAAAATATGCTATTTCAAAAATGAAGAGATCATTAATAGTTCAAAGTCTATTGATTTGTATTTATCAGGGCTACAAATTATTGGATCTGTGACCACTGACAAAATCTAAATTTCTTAATAATACCTCCCAAATTATCATAATCGTCATAATATCATGAATGAAACAATATAAGAAACATAGAATGAATTAATATAAAACAAAGCAATTAAAGAAAAACAAATAAATATTACCATTATAAAATACAACTCAAATATTCGCAATTAAACATATCAATTTGGTAATTGGTCGATGTGCAATCTTAACAACTATATTACGGCAAGTCTCCAATTTACATATTGTAATAATCTTTTCTTTTAAAGCCTTTATAAACGTTTAATGAGAATAAAATGCAAATCTGTCTCCACGTGAGATCAAAAATTCCTTTGAAACGGTACAAAAATAAAAATGCCGGTACTTCCATTCGGTAGCCGCTTAATCGTATTGATAAACGTTCGTTTTAAATGACAGCTTTTTAATCACTCGACTGAATTGGGATCTTGCCGGTGTAGTTGTTATCTAGTTGACAATCAAATACACTTATTGCCAATTATGACTTCCATTTAGGCGAGAGCTGGTAGAGAAAAATAATTTAAATTTAAAACTTGTTTTATAGGAAGATAACATGTATGCAATGCAATTCGCTTTTTAATAACATGGTTTTTTTATTCTGACCACAGCAGGATAGGACGAGGCAACATAGTGTGAATACACTCTGTTTCCCATTTCCCGCCGTATTCTGGAGGCATGTTAAGTGCTTTGTCTCGCATGTTAAGTGTGCTCGACACCAAAGCGAAGAATTGAATTTCCTTAGAATGGGAATCGAACTCACAACCTATTTGGTTACAGTCACATTTTGAGCCCTTGCGCCACAACTGTTCTCAATAACATGAAAGTAATAACATGTAATTTTGACTATAATAATATGCAGTTTCTCACTGTAAATTTAGCATAATATATTCCAGTTCTAGTTATAAAACGTTTTCAACAAATTTTCCCCTTTTACAAGAAGGACATTCATCTTATCTGAAGCTGAAATATTCTTACATTCCTTATAAAATGTCCGGTTATATATAATATTTTTTTATTTTCAAAGGAGTATCCTAACTCCAGTGACGACGATGATACCAGCAGTGTGCGCCAAAATTGTATCCTGCATCGACCCATGGGTATACGCCATCAATCACCCTAGATATAGGTAATTTTTATTTATATTTAAGTACTTACCTACTCTTTACTTGTAACTCACTGTTCCTGCGGTCTCAGTTACCTTAAATAGAATGTACCATGTGAAATATTATTTATATTTATTATTATGTATATTTATTAACCCCTTATTAATTTTCCAGGGCGGAATTGCAAAAGCGGTTACCCTGGATGGGTGTGCGCGAAGCGGACCCAGATACAGTATCAACCTCAAGCGGCGCCACTGCGCAAACCCAGAACCCTACCGCCGAAGCTTAAATCAAAACAAAACTGGACTTGACTGAACTGGACTGAACTAGACCACGCTCATTCACAATGATAATGCTCACGTTAAATTAGTTTAATACAACTGTTAGCTGTTAATTCGTTTTCCTTTACTTTGTCACTGATTTTTTAAAGAAATTTGATTGAATATCTTTTTTGAAAGACAATTTGTTGCGCTATCTTCAGAATTTTCAACTTGGCTTCGCTACTTTAAATATAATTTGTCCTTTTCACAATTAATAGAGTGTAATATCTATCAAACTAGATACCGTTTCTATTCACAATGTAAATATATACAAATTCCTTTCAATTTCAGTGACATTTGTTGTTTATAGGTTAATGAATTTCAGGTTTCGTTTAGTAATTCGTTTTCGTGTTAAAAAGTTAGTTAAAATGAACTTTAGTTTTGTCTTTTTATATTAAACGAGTGGATTAGAACGTTTTTACACTAGAATATTTATCATGTATATTTTTCTAGTTCTTTTTAAGGTGGCGTTTTTATTAAACGTGGTCAATATATTGTGGAAAAGCGTTCTACTTTGCAGTTTTGTGTAACAGCAAAAAAAATTACAAAAAAATCGGACGGATCCCAACGACTCAAGCGAATATGATTTAAGGCGATTAAAGAAATTTATTGTAAACATTATCTTTTATTTATAAATATACATTATCTAATACATAATTCACAGGGGATAGTATAAAATTATAATAACTACACAAAAAAATATAAAAAATTATAACTAAAATCTAAAATCAATATTTTAAATAGTTTTTTTAATTCGAACCCATACCTGCAGTCTAGGTTTAAAAAGTAAATAAAAAAGTATTTCTTTAAAATCGAATTCTTATATCATATCTTCCCATATAAGATGATATTAATAAAAATAAAGTTAGCTAAATAAAATACCTACCAAAGTAGATACTTCCTTAAGTCAACCCAGTCGTAACAATATTGTGATTATTGCACGGAAATTCAAAATTCGTAAAGTGATAAGGGTAAGAAAAGGGATACACATAACAACAAATACAAATACCTTGCCCACGTATTGCGCTACATCGAGAAAATAAAATATAGTACAAAGAACATTTTATAATAAGACCTTGAATACTTTTTTTCAGTTTAGCAGAGCGTAGCAAAGACAAGTGTTAAGACACTCTAGGTAACAAGACAAAGCGATGGGTTGACTTCAGCGAATCAGCACGGTATATCTTGAAAATTGTCTGAACACTAGGTTCCCTCTACTCACCCTGATATAGACGGGTATATGTATAGCCTAACACTGTATGTGTTAGGCTATACAAAAATATAAATAAGAGATGGAACGCTTAGAATCGTTTCGTCAAATCGCGTTGTCGATTAAATAAAGTATCGACGGGATTTTATTTAGACTATTAACAGCTTTAAAACAACAGGTCGAAAAAAGCTTTCAGGGACTAATTACCTCCGTCCTTTCCTCTCTCGAAGTACCTACCGTTATAAAAATATTAGCTATTTATACTTTAAAAAAATTTTTTTCTCTCTTTGAAGTAATGAACAACGAATGCTTTAAATATAGCATTACAAAGCGCGGCGTCAAGTACCGCCAATCAACACCAAATGTCTCGAAAATCTATGGGATAATAAGGAATGGAGTGGTTTGTCCTACTTTGTACAACTAAAATACTTGTAATGAACGATGTCCTCCTTTTACAGAAGTCGGGGAAAATAAAAAAAAAACACTTTAAATTTAAAATTGACATATATAACCAACTATTAATTTCATAAATATTTTGTATCTTAAGCGGTGACCAATACCAATAAAAAGTTAACCAAAATCCAAGTCCAAATATTTCAAATTACCTTTCCGCCTAAGGAGTTTCAAAAGAACTATTTTAAATACAAAATTTTCAAACAAAAACTATCAATTTCTCACTGGCCCAGTGCACAGTGTACCAGCAACATTGACTTGCAAATATCGAGCACAAAGAAGCTTACCGAAGCTCCTTTATCGGGCATCACCGGCCACTCTAATGAACTTTAAGACGTCGATCGACATTTTTACGATCACATTTGTTTTTACTGAATCCTTGTTTTGCTAAGCCGTAATGGTTTAGAAGGAACGTTTTCTTAATCTAACGTTTTTGGTGGTTTTTTTTTTTATTTTCTTTTAATGCTATTGTATAAATAAGTACTTATTTGAGGGATATTTTTTTTGTATAATGCTTAGTTTTAAATATATATGGTAATAGAGTTAGTGTATAAATCTGCACGTGGAGAATGGACAACGGGCCGTATTGATACCAAGTTCTTTTCACCCATTGGGCTATGTATACGACAGATTCCAGAAACTTTAAAAAAATCGTATAAATACATACATATGTATTGATCACAAAGCTTCCATCATTGCTACTATATATATTTATATATATTATATATTTTACTATTATATAAAATTATGATAGATTTTTTTATGACTCACTTCATTAATAGGTAAGTATATAAGTATATCAAAGGAAGGTCATCCACGGTCTAAAGATCTAAGAAACACCAACATTCACACTATCTAATTAACCCATACAATTTAACATTAAACCTACCATCCCAAACCATAACCTTGAAAAGCAAAACACATTTAAAAGTATACAAACGAAACGAAAAGTTTTAAATAATCTTCTTGTTTAAGTTCTGAAATGGGGTCCGCCTGCGAACTCATTACACAGCCCTGACTGTAAGCCTCGGGCAGTAGCGTAAATTCTCCTTTGAACGGAGTAAAACCGTTGTTTGACGTAAGAATATGAATGCCCAGAATAGGCGGCTAATGAAGTGTAATAAAAATAACTCGCCCAATAGATTAAACTTAGAAACTAATCACTTTGATCTTCGATCATCTTTCTCTTTATGAGAGTTGTGATTTAGTTCGTTTGAAGTTCAAAATCAACAGAAATAACTATCTAATTTGTTGTTATATGTTTCTTATCTACATTTTTATGAATGCTGTATTAATTCATTATTGTATTTTATATTATTTCTAAGTATAATTGGCGAGGCGAGAGGATTGTAGTAAATTTTGTCCCCATTCGGAGAATATTCATTCAAATATACCTGTGCGGCTCTACTGCTGAACATAAGCCTCCCCCAGGCTGCGGAGTACCAGAGCTCTGGGTCCTTCGCCTTTCACATCCATCCGTCTATCAACACGCAATGCTTCGTGAATTCGGAAGAACCTGGGGAAAACACTTCCGGTTTTAATAGTCATATTTAAATATAAAATTTGTACTAATTCCATATTTTTATTAGGTATAGAACTACTTTAAAGGTATTCTATAAATAGAATATTCAATATAATAATTCAATAATTGGATTTCAGTAACAATAAAAATTAAGAATAGCGAAGTATGTAAAAGTGTAGTGAATTTTATATAAGGAATTTCAGGAATCTTGAAATAGAAAATAAAGTGGGTCACTAGGTTCCTTATTCTTGCCCCGTAAAATGCAAGGAATGTGTCAAGATAAAATAAATGCTAAAGCTTCAAGGAAAGTATATATATGTTTTAATAAAAAAAATACTTACCTTATATTTATAAGGAAAACATAAAATGATTTATAACTTAAAGTAAAAAAAAGACGCTAAAAATTTCTTAAAAAATGTTTTATTAAATTCAGTGATCTGTTCTGTCGCTTTTCAAATTATTTACAATTATTATTTCAAATACTAAGTACAAGACAAAATGAGTGGAATGTCTGTTAAAATATAGTTATATTAAATACAAATTGTTATGTCAAAAAAAATTATTAAGATTTATAGTGTCCTTTTGGTGAAATTAAAAAAATGATCTTTTTTTAGCGTTATTCACACTAAATAATAATATTTAGAAACGTATTAATATTTGAACTGGCTTTATATATAAATTTTATTCACATAATATTTTTTTATTATGACTGTGGCAAAGTTAGTGATTTTAAAATTCTATAATACAGTGTACACTATACACTCAAATATGTGAATGTTAATACTTATTATTCAATTTCTTCTTATTTATAATCTGTTACATAATATAGCTAATAGGATAATTTATAACCCATTTTAAGCTCCAAAAGGACACAATTCTACAAATCTCAAAGAAAACTACACACTAAGTCAGTGATGTCATCAAATTCCAAAAGGATAAATTATTGTTTCGTCCATATATAAAAAAAACAAACAAAATGAACGACAATGTCATGATTAAAATAGAAAATATCTAGTACCTAAAAGATAACACATTCACTTACTATAAAATTACAAGTAAAAATTCACACTAACTTATAACTTTTTTTATACAAAACCTACATAATAATCTCCTACGTGATTTAAAAAGTTAATATACCCCCAATAAGTGGCCATTCATGCATTACATCACAAAGTATTTGGAATCCTAGGAATTAAACACCTAGAGATTATCATGTCTAATTCTAGACCAAGTTACAGTTAAGTAACAGATTTAATAAACATAAATGTGAAAATACGTCAACGAGGGAAATGTGACATTGTGTGACAAGAAGTGGGAAAAGATCCTATTTTTTTCATCATTTCACGTTACATTACAAAATATAATATAACAAATATTTATGCACAGCTGTTTAAATTTAACAATTTCTACACACCAGTATAGGAAGTCTCACAAATGTGACAAGGACGGGGGAGGAGTCACGAAATCATGAAATTTACTTGGCGTAATTTATGAATGGCCCTTAAGGTATTTAAAAATTGACACTTGCTTAAATAATGATATATAAAAATCACAAAATGAGGGCTCAATTATATAAATCATCAATCACGCATCGAACAAGTTAAGACATCTCATTGTACCTAATTATCTAATTGTACACAAAATTTATTGCCATTCATTAAATCACATTTAATATGATGATAAATGTACAACAATTATTTCTTTTAAAATTTACGCATAGACAGAAGGAAGTAGTGTTAAGTCACTCTGTTTTCCACGGACTATCCAATATTCAAGATATTGAGTAACGGAACTCAATATTGCGCTTTATCTACCATAGTGGGGATATGAAAACAATTTATTCCCTCTTAGAATCGAACCCACAACCGTCGCGTGTACAGACGCTGTGACAATTTATAGCGGATATATAAAAATATTAATTGTATTTCATATAGAACTGTGCGGTGCAGAAAAAAAATATATATTTAAGTGACATTTTGTAGATATAGCAATGGTGGTACAGATTAAGTTTATATAGTTTGTTTTTTTTAAATGGGTTAGTCTAAGGCCACATTATATTCTAGATTTTTATATAAGTGATATAATAAAACATCTAGCATACTACAAAAATCCTGGCCTAATGTTATTTAAGTATAAGTAAAAAAGAAGAACATTCATATTGAATAATAGGATTCATATACAATAGTTGACATTACATTAACAGAGTATAAATACCATAATTGTTTTGTAGATTGAAGATTTTAAATATATTAAAGTACTGTATATATTTTTGAATTGTGTGACAATGAGATATTTTGAACTATTTTAGTAACTAAGAGCGATGCTTGTTGCGATTTATGCTTTGAATCATACGACGTCCCCACCATTCTTCTAGATTGAATGGTCTAAAGTTTGCTAGTTGTCGCGGAGCGAGAACGTCTGTATAGTATTTCGCATCTTGATTACCCCTTTCTAGTTCGCGTGTCACCTGCAAAAGTATTTTATTTTTTATGACAGACAGTGAATCTGTTAGTAATGAAATTTTTTTATTAAAACATAGTGTTATAGTGCATTTGATACATTATGATTAAATCAATGTAATTATTGCAGAAGTACATGAATTTTATACTTTATTAAGAGAAAATAAATACAAATTACATTGTTATTAGATTTTTTTTACATAAAGTGACATATACATAGTCCATGTTAACAACAGTGATACAAAACTAGCCTCCAGCCAAGAAATAATAGAAAACGCCTGCTGTGAAGATACAGTACTCAAAAATAGATAATTATAATACCTTATTCCAAGATTCGAATATATAATTGATGAGATCATCATGCTGGTTATTGCTATTATGATTATGATTAGCTGAGTGTGCGGGAGGACTAAGTTTTGAACCATTGTGGCCATTTCCATTGTGTCTCTTCCCACCCATGTGTGGCAGTGAACGAGGCCCACTATTTACATAGTTTGATCTGTAATTTAAATTAGTATTTGATTAATAGTTAGTTAGGCATTGTGCAGCAGTATGATAGTGTAATGAATGAGTTCACCTAATCGGTGGAATGATTATATAAATTATTTTCATTTATCTTTGTTGGACAATGTGTCTTTTGAGTCCTACCACTCAATTCTATTCAAGACAGTATGTAGTCTCGAAAATTAAGACAAAATTCAGAAACAGAATGTAAATCCCCTAGCTTTCCTTTGCCTACTTATATATTAATTATTAGTTACTAAATTCTTTACTAGAATATACTAATGTCAAGCATTGGTCTTATCATAAAAATGCTCTACATTTAAGTACTTACACTATGATAAGATAATATTTAACAACGTTGTGTATACAAATTTATATATAATGGACTGACCTATAATAGTATAATTTTAAATGCAAAATTTAGACAAAAATATTTTAATTTTTTTTTACAATAGTTATGTCATAAGCACATGTAAATATTTATTTGTTCGCTTTCTGACGTAAAGCAAATCGTGCATCGTTGGCGTCTAAAGCTAAGATAAGAAATGATAACAACATAAATAAAACAAAACATTTGTATCTCTCAAACAACTTCATATATTTAAAAGTAATTAATATTTTTTCCAATGTGAAACATAATTATGTTTGTAAGTGTTAATTTAATAAAGGCCATAATGCAACTTAAATATCGTGAGATACATCGTGTTACGTGAAATTAAATTAGGTTTACGATGTCACGAGAGTATATTTATTAAGATTAGACTTTAAATGTATTTATACATTATGTTTATTTAAAACATCCATGTGAAAGGATCGCAACTAGAACGATAGGACAACAAAGCATCTTACTTACCTCATATTATTTCTATCCATTTTAGAATTAGAAAGTTAATCCAAACACTAAACTTATACTTTTCTTACTTCTATTACAACATATACCTAACTTTTAAACTTAAAATTTAAAATTAATAAAGTTATGCTAATATAAATGCAATATTGTGGTTAAATAAGTTAAAAGAAAGATAAATACACAAGACGCTACATACGACAAGAAAACATCAATTCTGTTAACTGTCAACATTGATAAATTGATACAGCTGTCCAGCTGCTGTTAATACATCAATGTGATTGGTCAAATTTATATTTTATTATATTTCCGCCAATCGTATCAAGCCAGTGTTGCTATATAAAGAAATATAATTTTGTTTAAGTGAAATATTTAATGAAGGGATATCACGTTCATAAACTCGTATAGTTGTTTATGTTTTGCTACTTTTTGTATTATAAAAATTAATCTTAATGAAATTATATGTTTTGTTTCATCACTTGTATATGTATACACAAATCTTTTACTCAAAGAAAAATTAAAAAACACAATTTTTTATACTTATTTATTTAAATAAATTTGTAATACCAATAAACATTTTTCTAATCACATTCAACATTCTTTTAATGAAATGCGAGTCATAAACCAGAGGAATTTATATCACAAATTAAAAACATGTATGCTATCCAAACAATTGCATTTTATTACTTTTATTACAAGTTATATGAATAACTTAAAACAAGTTTAAAATCACACACACATACCTTGTTTTCTCATTTTCTTAATAAATTGATTTATTTTTATAATTTATATTAAAGTAATATTCATGTATATTATATATATAAAGTTTCATCCCTTAAAGAAGACTATATATAATATATAAACCCTTCAAGAAGAATAACAATATCATATTCTTTTCTGTGTTGTATCAGTAAAATAGATCATAGTCGTATGAAAAAAAAAATATTTTAACTTCACGCTTCTTTAGGCCGTTGTGGCACGGTAGTCAGTATAACCACCCGGAGATCAACTATTTTTATTTCTTCGTCATGGTAACTAGAAAAAGCGCACCGTTAAGTTCCGCCGTTTAACACACATTATCTAGTAAATTGTGCAGTATATGGAGAACGGAGCGTTTTATAGGTAGATTCCCTCTGATTACTGTTATTATGCTGTGATATAAACTTTAAAATATTAATAAGCACGTTTCAAGCCACATAAAAATCTACAAAATAATAAAGAGTAGATATTTTAAAATAAAAAAATATCACTTACGAAATATGAAAATAATTTATTTGGTCTCAATCCTGCAAATATTCATTCTATCATATCATAGCCTCGACGTTATCACAGATGGAGGCTATCATACACAACTAAACTATTACAAAAATATATTTTATCATTATGATATTTACAATTAAATACAAATTACGCACAAAGTTAACATAAAACATAAAAAATTGGATTCACCACTTTTAATTTACAAAATAGCTTAGTAATAAATAATACAGATTAAATAATACATTTTCAACTGTTGAGTTTATTAGTTCCGTTTGTTTCTTGTTTACGTATTTCCGGGAATAGCTCTAGTATACATATGTCCAATAGGCTGTACACCAACTGTAAAAAAAATTGCATCTTTAATTTAGCAATTTTATTACTATAAGAAATCTTTTGTTGTGTGTTGTCTTGAGTGGAGAAGCCCAAACTAGATTTACAATGATTTCGGGTTTACAATTTTTCCGTTAGAATATTTATCCTTAAACAATAATTAATGTATGGATGTATAACGATGATACTTCAGAATTAAATATAAATATATATTAATATTTAGTATAACCTGTTTATTAAGTTGCGGGCACTGCAGAAGCTCGTGCGCGGAGTAAGCGCGCGTAGTTTTCAGGCGGCGTTTTGCGCGCGCTCGCTGTTGTATAGGGTCCGCCTGTATGCCGGACTGCTTGTTGAATAATATACCTACCGAATTATATTTTATTGTTAATTAAATATATATAAAAAGGAATTCATTTTTAGCTTCACACTATGGTCCTGTGTATGACAAGTTACTTTGAGAGAATCTATACCCTATTTAGGAAGCCGTGAGAAAAAGGTTCCTTACACGTATAAGAAATGTGGCCGAGGGACATGTATTCCGACCAATGTGATACTATGAAAAAAAAATGTTTTTTTTGTTTATATTTTGTTCCAAGGTCAATTGATTAGATTATAATGTTAATACAATCCCCCACGCAACGTTTTAAGTCATTGCATATTTAGTGGTGGGATTCAACACCGCGCTTTGTCCAGAGCATGGAAATCGGAAATCGTCTTATGCTGTGCCACTGCACCAAGACGACCTCATTACTATATTAGCATTATTCTAAATTAATTAAATACAAATATTACATACCATGTCCCAAACCAATTAAATACGCAAGTCTCCGTTGACACAACACGCTTTGAACCCGCGACTCTATAACACGGTGTAGAACGTTTTGTATTGAACACAGTATTGTTCCAACAATGCCATATAGGAAAGATGGCACTTGCACTATTTTTATTACTGTAACAATACATATAAATTAGTATCTAATATATATGATTTAAAATGAACATAATCTATATGTTTAGTTTACTGGCAAAATTATATTTAATGTATTTTTAACTTAATGACTGAGGAAATTATAATAGCTCAAAGCAACTTGTTTGTGTTTTTTCAACTCTATCATAATAGTGTCGTTCTACATTTAAATAATTTAATATAATGACATTTTATGCAACATATTGACAAATCTGTATATTCTGTAATATTATTAAGGCCATCAGAACGTCCGAAACAACATTTGACTATAGACATAACCATTGTAGGTTCAATACCCAATTCACAGGAATAAAATATTTTCAATTTCTTGATTTGGTAAAGAATACAAATCACATCATTGAGTTCGGCCAAACAACACACTATTTGTTGGTGCGAGGGACAGCATGAGACTAAAATAAAAAAAAGATATTAATTAGAAATATTAAAATAAAACAAAACTACTCACAAGTATACATAACACACTGTGTAAAACCCACAACCATAGTTTGATAAGTATAATCCGGGCTTCCCACAACTGGTTCCATATCGAAATTGTTTAAAAATAACGAATTCTGTATGTTTCTTGCTTTTCTTTGGCGTTTCGGTGTATTTAATTCGGTTTCGTGTTCGTTCACTTCGTGAGCTTCCTCTACGTCGCGATTTGTGCCTTGTTTTCTAAAATTTGGGTAAATATTCATTTATGTATATTTTTGTTACCTTTTTTAATAAATTGTCCAAACTATTTAATCTAATTTTACACATTTGTAATGAAACTCACACTCACATCCCCCACATACCAGGGTAGGCAGACGGAACCTGGGAACCTAATGTTAAGACACTCCGTTCCCCACTTTACATCTTATTCTGGAGGCATTGCATGTTGAGTGCCGGACCTCAACGCCGCCTTTTGCCACATTTGCAGGACAAGGAAATGAAAATATTAAATATTTAATTACCTCGAGTGGAAATCGCGGCTTTAATTGTGTAACAGTATCTTAATACTGGCTCTCGTTCACCTACGCTGCTATATAGAGGAGAAAACGTTAAAAAAAATAACAACAAACCAAACAAACTCACAAAGCCTGATATCTCTCTTTATCTGATGACACCAGGAAATTCCTCAAAAATGTATCCAAATGCTGTCCTTTCTCCTTCCTCAACTTTAGAGCAACACTCTGATATATATTTCCTAGATCCGGTCCCGACGCGAGACTTGAAGCTTGTACCAATGAAGTGAAATCACCATCCACGGTGAGGAATAAGTGGAGAAGCTCGCTAGTTTGTAATAAAGATATATGGAGGAGCCTTTGTATGAAGTCCTCGTATTTGTAGCGGAGTGTCTCTAATGGGCTGTTATCTCTGAAATGTCGGAAAGTAATAATTGTGAGGTTTTAGCTAATAATTGAAAGATGAAGCCAGTTGTGGAGCAGGGGCACAAAGTGTGACTGTAAAACCGATAGGTAGTGGGTTCTATCCCCATTCGAGGAGATGAAATATTTAGTTAAATTTATATTTCCATGTCTTTGCTCTGGTGTGGAGGCAAAGCGCGGTGTTGAATTCTGCCACTCAACACGCCAGCAATGCCTCCAGGATTCGGCAGAAAGTGAGGAACGGAATGACTTAACACTAGATTCCCTCTGCCTACCCTGCTGTGTGTGAGATACCGCATGACGTTCATAGATAAAGTTATTTCGATCAAAAACTTGGACTAACGCAATGAATTACTATCTACAGTAGTAATTGTTTGGTAAACTTTGAATATTATATATTAGATTATACTTCTAGAACATGTGAAAAGTAGAAAAGTAGATTATTTATGTTACATTTTTTTTATTAAATATATTTTTCAGATTTTATATAATTTTATTCTTCCTCTTTAAGATGACCCCCAACATACATTCAATGTAAAAATTTAACTGTATAAAGTTAACTGTATCAACACCAGATATTCTTTGCCTATCCTGCAAAAAGCGTGATCTGCTATATGAAGAAATGGAACATTCCACAACCTTCTAGAAGGCAGAGGCAGGTCCACCAACATCTCTCCATGGAACTCAAGGAGCTTGCTCCTCAGCAGGTGGAAGTCATGCTCGCTCCTCTCCAAGCTCCACAACACGGGTGGAAGACCAGCTCGCACTCGATGCACTGTTAGTGTGAACACTCTGATGGGACCGCGGCGGGGCGGGGCTTGCTGGAAGATAACAAATATTTTAATCTATAGGTCATTTTTAAATTAAAATTTCTATTTTTTTTGTTTTATGCTTTTGCCGCATATAGTAGGGTAGATAGAGGGAACCGTTTACGTCCAATCGTCCAGACATTTGCTTGTTGTCGAATCCGCGTCTCATGGTAACCGTCCAAGTACTCAGACCACTAGGCCGTAAAAGTCAAGCTCAAGGCCCGCAATGTAAATATTTGTATACGTTTTCACAAACTATTAATTACTTTAAAAATGTGAAAAACATACTCACTAATCTACACTCAACATTAGTAAGCACGACTTTGTAAGTACTCAAATCCTGTGTCGAATCGTCCGCCGCAAGCGAATCTAAATATTGTAGTATATCCATATTCTCTAAACTCTCCGTTTCATCGAGCTCCGTGTCCAATGTATCCAGGACTTGTCCGTCCGTCAGTTGAGATTTTATTGCGTTTTTTAATTTGAGACCTAATTTTAACATGTTCAGTTTGTCTTGTGGTCTGAAAAATATTATATTATTGGTCATTATTGTGAGGTCATCGTGATAAGGCGTCTGATTATAATTGTAAAGCTCGTTAGGTCAATCCTTATTAGAAAGATTTAGCTTCACGCACATGGCAGGGTAAGCAAAGGGAACCTGGGGACCTAGTTTGAATACCCTCCATTCCTCATTTAGTCATTTCCGTTCCACACTTTCTCCCGAATTCTTGAATTCTTTTTATATTAAAGGCTTTGGTTTATTTAGATCAGAGAAACTCTTCTACAAAAAATTATTAAATAGAAAATTCAGACATAACTTTTAAGAATTAATAACATGTTTAAGTTAGTTAGTATAAGTACTACATTTTACTAATAAACTAACCTTTTGGTCATTTGTTTTTGATATCCAGTCGGGATTCTTGGCCCAATGTATAATTTGTAGAACTGGAAAAATAACATAACTAAATTAACAATGAATTATATGATAAGAATTTATAAATCATAAGAATATTTTAAAAAACAATATTAATGTAAAATATGAAAAAAATTGTAAACCTCTTCGCTGTGTAGAAATTTTGGCAACATAATTTTCTCTAAAGCTGCATGAGACTGTCTCGCGGCTTGGTATAGAGCTCTGCTTGTTTGCAACCTGCATACAAATACTGATTGATTGTATTTACATATCGTCGGCTTAGAGTGTAAACCTGCTAAATTCGTTATTTTTCGTTATGTACGTGCACTTTTATACCATTCGGAAATATACCTTTATTTTATTTCATATAGTACAGAATAAAATTTTTGAAAAACCTTCTGATAATATATAATTAGGTAATCATAGTTTTTTAAAAAGATTTACGCCTTAAGCCGACCATGTTATATTTAAAAAATTAAAAATAATTCATTTTCACGCTGTATTAGTCACACACATATACCACTGCGCCACAACGGCTTCTCATTTTTTTAAATTTTATATTGTATACATTATTTCACATAAAGATTAAAAAATCTATAAATATAAACTTTATTAATATTAATGTTGGAATAACTATTGTCACAATGTTAGTTTAGCACCCACATAGAGGTTCTCTTACCATTGCACATACTCCTAATTCTCCACTAGAAAGAAATAAATAAATGGCTTTCCTAACTAACTTTCTTTCAATATAAGCGGTTAATTTTAGTCAAATTGGTATATAAATAAAATTTCAAGTACCAGGCTACCACCACCCACAAAGAGTCACTCACCGTTGCACACACTCCCTATTTTCAGCTAAATCTCGCCGTAACTCGGTCAATATCGCGGCCGGCACGAGACGAGGCGATTGCAATCTTAAAAGTAAAGCTTGAGCTTCTTCTTTTAGGGCTTTTTGTTCTTCCTCTGTGGGTTCAGGATTCAATATCCGAGTTTGGAATAATTCTATAATTTATTTCAATATACAGTTAATAAAAAAATATTATCAGAAAAGGAAGCGTAATTACGACATTGCCATCGCTGTTTTCAATAGGTTTTGTATATTTTTGTATGCTTACAAGATCCAATGTCACTCGAAATAATAAGTAAATTTATAACAGTGATTTGATAACATTATTTTAGAGTAATGTACATAAAATCCAATGTTAAATTTATATGCAATATTTTTTTTTTAAATAAATATTTTCGGCACGAAAACCTACAGTACTTATTATGTAATCATAAGCAATCGTTACGCATTTTACCAAATAAGAAAAAATAGATTAAAAAATATATAAAAACTAACTCACTTATATCCTTATAAAATTGCAACAAATAAATGTCTGTGGTTATCTTCAAATGATGTAATAAAGCATAGAAGTGGTCTTGATTGTTTAACAACAGTTCTAAATCGATCCTTAATAACTTAGATCTCGCACAGTACACTGATTCTGATTGACGGACGAAGTTTTCGAGGAATTCCACCTGGAATGCAAATAGAACATACTTATGCTTTAATAAATTACTAATTACGGTTTCCAAAGAGGCGTGGGTTTAAATATTACGCTACGTACAAAAGTTTTATACATTTTTAAACGGTTTTATTTA
>FAPJ01002431.1:0-15186 GCA_001485985.1 Heliconius ethilla aerotome | reverse complement strand
AAAGTTCAGACAGACACGAAAAACGACTTTGTTTTATAAGATATAGGATTAATAATGACATTACGATGTCCACTTTTCTTTGAAAATTAAATCAATTATAATCAGACTATTTAATAATAGAATATCTTAGTCGCCATCCCTTTTAATCTAGATCAGACCCAACGAGACTGAACGCAATTGGAATTATCTCGTATTGGAGAAAACGCTGACGTTTTACATCGATACGCGATCTACTCTCTTGAGTCGAGAGCTGGAAGTGAAAGTTAAAAAAAAAAACAATTTAAACTTGTTGTTAACCGTCACATAAGCGTATTTAAATATTTTCATTGGTAAAAGTAACATTATGTGAATTTTGAAATATCCATTCCTACCACATCTACGAATTTTATCTACCGTTTCTTATTTAATATTTAACTTTAATTTAAGTTATAGTAAAATATTTATCGGATATGATTACACGATCTTACTTTAAAATACAATTTTTGCAATTTATAAAATGTATGAATTTGATTGTAGACGCGACTGAATCTAAGTTCGATCCCCATTCGAGGAAATGAAATATTTATTTAAAGTTATATTTAATTTTTTTTGCTCTGATGTCGCGACAAAGCGCGGCGTTAAGCTCCGCCACTCGACACACAATGCTTCGAAAAGGCTAATCCAAAGTTAAGAACAGAATTTTTTAAAAGTAGGTTCCCTCTGCCTGCTGTATGCAGGATACAGTATGAAAATATAAAAAAAAACATAACATGCCTGAACACGCTTGAATAAGTAATGTTTCAAATTCGGAAAGCGGAGTGCTTCGACACTTGTTGATTTTTTGCCTAAGTTACTGTATAAAATAGAAGATTAAAACAAAGTTCTACAGCATTTTATATTTCTGTTCTAGTTCATTATACGTCCATGTTCTTACGTCGCGTACGCGTTGGTAATGATCGGCGGCGAGCGTCCGCTAACTCGATTACCTGGACGAGTCTCGCATTGTAATCACAGAAACACTATTTTATCCACATTATTAGATGATGGCCCGCGGCCATAACGCTCAAATGCCCGTGTAAATGGATTAAACCTCAACTAAAATGCCAAACAAGACACTTAAATGTCAAAATACAAATGAAATTTACAAAAATATCTATAATAATAATTATAATGTCGATACTAATATATTATAGATATCAATATAATACAGCCCGCTGTCGCACAGGTCAAGCGTAAATGAGACAGGTTGTGGGTTGGATTCCCATTCGAGGAAATTAAATATTAAATATTTTCATTACAAAAGTGGGTAATGGAATTGTTTTAATGTGAACGGAGTGTCTGAATACTAGGTTCCTACGTCCCTTCTTGCTAAGTTCGAGAACAGCGTGAAGCTAAAAAATATAATAAAGATGAAGAGTTTGTTTAGTTGAACTATGTCATCTCAGTAACTATTGGCTTAAATTAAAAATCCTTTTGCGTTGGATTGTCCATAAATATCGAGTAAGACCATACTTTATACCACGTCACGCTACAACTAAAGGAATCGAAAACACATTGAAAGTTGTTACAGAAGCAAGGTATCTTGAAAGCTTTACACCTCTCATAGTTATTCTCATTTCACAAAGCGGGTGAAGCCGCAAATAAAGCTAGTATGATATAAAACGAAATAGTTTTTATTGCTCTATGAAGACTTATTAACCCATCAAGACTTTATTGCAACTTAATACGACACGAGCCATTTACATACGGTCGTTTTTAATATTTAACTTGGCACCTGACACTTTGATGGGAGAATTAACAGCTTATCTTATACAGGTTAAACTTTAGAGTGCGCCACATAATAATTATAGCATCATTAAGAAACAAAATATAAAGTAACTTTAAAAAGAGCAATTTATTATAAGTTTTAAGTTCATCATTAATCTTACCCTCGGCGACATTAAACGTGGAAATAAAATCCACCGGATTAAATTCGTAACTGGAGACGGTTCAGAACGCTCTGGAATACGTACTCACTTCAAATTACCGGATGCCATCTCGCAAAGTATCTTTTGATAGTCGTAAAAACATCTCTTAACGGTGCTGGTGGTCCGATACTCGCCCTTAGCCCCGCCCAACTCCTGTAGTACAGCTTTTATACCCTGTACCATCTTAACCCCAATAATAAAATGGGGGTTGTAAATAGATAATAAGGGATGAATATAGTAGACGCCATTAAAGGCGCCATCAGTGTAGTTTAACTGTCGCTATCTTAGCGCACTAATCGACCTTGCGCTGTATTTTAATATCATTTTTATTAGTCTGTACCGCTACGTTGCCAATACAAAAATCCCCCGCACTCGTTCGAGCATGATTTACAGCAAAAAAATAGTATGTAAAAGTAGTATAATTATGTAAGAAAATTATATGATTATTTTCTTTAATATTTTATTTCTTCGCTCTGGTGTCCGCCACTCAACACGCAATGCCTCCAGTATCGGCGGAAAATGGGGAACGGAGTGTCTTAGCACTAGATTTCCTGTGTCTACCTTGCTAACGATGTTGATTTTTTAAACATGAATTTATTATTTTATAAAACTTATGTATATAAATAAAAACACGATAGGTAAAAATATTTAATTATAAAGCACTATACATTTTGCTAACAACTTTAATAAAAAAGTCACCACAACCGGATCCGCAACTGCTCACAAATCTATTCTGTACGTGCTCAAGCCGCGAGGTGTTTAGACTTAATGAACAGCTCTAGCTCTTCACCGACCCTTGGGACATTGTGAAATTTCAAATATAAGTATTTAATTTGAGAAGAAACTACGTAAATAATTTAATATTTCGGCGATTTAGTATATTTTTTTTCAACTTCACTATATATTCCGCTTGTAGCAGGGTAGGCAAAGGGAGGCTAGTGTTAAGACACTCCACTTTCCACCTTCCACTGAATTCTGAAAGCATTGCGTTCTGAGTGGCAGAACTCAGCGTAGTGGTTAGCCTCGACACCACAGTGAGAAATTAAAATATTAAATAATTCATTTCCTCATATGGAAATCGAACCCGTGTTGCGTAAATATAGTCTATAAGCATAATTATGAGCTTTTTACGTACATTTTACTTAATACAGGAACTTATACGAATATATACATATTTTATATAGTAGCATTATTAAAAAAAAACCGCCGCTTATATTCGAGCATACATTTCTGTTCATAAAAACACCCAACACTGTAAATTTATAGCGAAAGCCGTCCTGCAGGAACACAGGGTATTTCAGCATCATGATTATTCACAAAGCGTTTTTAATTAAACAGAAGCAGCAGTACTCGCGACACATAAAATTTTACAACCCTTTAATAAGACGTAAAACCGCTATTAAGCTCCTTTAACGACGCATATTAATGAATATGGACACCACAACATATTTTCGAATATTTGAAATTGTTTAATGAATATTTTTGACGTGATTATGATTATGTTGAAATTATTTAATTTATTTGGCCGCCGTGGCGCCGGGGTGCAAGCGTGCGATTGTAAACGCGGCGGTTGTACGTTCAATTGCCACTGTTGAGCGTGGTGACGCAATGCTTCAAGAATTCGGCAGAAATAAAACGGAAGTGTCTTAATCGGGAACGGAGTGACTTAACATTAGGTTCCCCAGGTATCCTCTGTCTACTTGCGGGATCAGCGTGTCGCATAAAAGAAATTCTTTAAAATTATGACAACTATTTGTACTTTTGGCAGATATTTAACCTTACACTAAATAATTGCTCCTATATTGTAGCATTCCGCTCTTAAATATCTCCCAATTAGATAAAACTCTATTTTAAAAAGTTATGGACTTCAGTATTGGTATAAATCAATATTCTTTCATACATAATATAACATACATACAGCTGTTCATAACACATTTGCAACATTTGATAACATATATTCTCGTTTTCCTTAATATTTTAAAAAGCAAATATAAAAAGTGACCCTACATTTAACTATCACTCAACTATCACCGTAAAAACACTTTTATAACGATATCCATCATAGAATCCGTCTCTCGGGTACGTTGACCACCACGAGTATGTATAAAGGAGGATTAAACAGTGAAATGTAACGTCCCCCACACCCCAAACTTTCGCAATAAAACCAGCGAACCGGTCACAGATAAATATTAAAATGTAGTGTCACTAAACAATCCAGGAGAATAATAAAAAGAAACAATAAAATGTACTAAAGTTTTTGTTTTAGAGAGATTCTGTTTTCTAACTAGCTCGTTTTCGACATTGTTTAAGTCGACAACGGCAAGTGCCTCGACTCTTTTATATTCTTATTATACGATATACCCATTTATTTCTATATTAAATTCATTTTAATATTAACATTTAGATTAGGAATTATAAGCCGTTGTATCACAAAGGGCAAGGATTGTACTGTAAAATCGACGGTTGTGAGTTCGATCCAGACTGGAGAATAAATTATTTTCATTCGCCGTCAATGCTCTGGCAAGCGTGCGTTGAGTTCGGCCACTCAATACGCAATGTCATTAGCTCGGGCATAAAACGGAGAACGAAGTGACTTAACACTTACCTAGAGATCTCTGGAACACTTAACACAGATTAACTAAACGGCAGCGGTCATCTTTGGAATGGTGTACTTATTTATATAAATAAAGCTAAATTCGACTATTATAATTGCCAAAAATAAGTGAAACTTGAATAACGTGGGATTGTCTAGACATCCCATTGTAAGAAAAACAAATTAATTTCCCTCTATTGTAGGTATGCTCGAAAAGTAGTCTGTGAATTTATGTGCTCTATTGAATTATAGCGCAATGCTAAAAATGAGAAAAGCGAAAATTAACTAACGCGTTCGTAAAGTGAATGAATACTCTGTGATGCTGGATGGTTTCAGGTATGAAATATTACATTTTTTTTTTCATCAAATACAAGTTCAAATATTGCTTTGTATTGTAGTTATTCATCGTTGTGAAACGCTTTCATTTGAATTTACAATTTTAATATGTGGTGTTCTTGGCCTTTATTATTCGAAAAATCGTAAAACATTGTATTTTTTAAATAATAAATTGTAGAGGTGAAAAAAATAATAGCGTTGTAGAATAATCACTTTTATTGTGTATGTTTGTAGTAAAAAAATATAGAAATTAAAGAAATCTTATTCATAATATAATATTTACAACGATTATATTAAGATCTCGTTAATTTATATATTTTAGTATAATATTTACAAACTTATTTTATGTTTGAAAAAACTCATAGATATTTTTGTTTATCTTAAATCAGATCTGGAAGATATAACATTAATGATAATAACTATATGAACCAACTAAAAATAAATATCACCTTACTAATCCGAATCAGTTTCACAATTATCCCAGCAAATACATACTCTTAACTCCTCTCCTGGAAGGCATTTTTGTTATTGCTTAAACATTTTATGTAAGCTAAGCACAATTCAAAAATACCAATATACAAGCTTTCAACTTCGACAGTATCACACCTATCTAAATTAGAAATACAAGTACCTATCGTCGTTTTCGCAATAATTTCTTTGATCGAATCCACCGATATCGTCGCAAATCTTCCAAAGCTATCACTTCTGTAACCACATTCAAATTTAATCCAGCTAAGTGGAACTGCGATTGTCGATATTTTACGAGGCCGTGTGTAATCAACTCGTGTTTATGTCCCCCTCGCAGAGTAACGCCTCTAGCGACATCCTTTACTTAATAGCGGGTCCTGCATACATGGATAGTTTGTAAAAACTCTCTTCTTTAGTTCTTTGTTGAGAAAAAATGTGATGTGTTTGTTTTGGAAAGGGTAGAAGTGTGAAATGTAAATTTATTTTTTTTAATTAACAACCCTTATATGGCTTAACGTTATTATTTTTAAATAATATCTTTTTTTTTTAAATTAAGCTATGTATTTTAAATTGAGCTATGTGTATGTAATATGATGCATTCTTTGTGAAAGCTAAATCTAATAGCAACTAAAGTTATGCATCTTTAATACTAGTGACCCGTCTGTGATTTTGTCCGCATGTACTACACGATTATTTATTTTCTCATCTGAATTACTTTCGTAATCTAATAACATTATCATTTTAAATTCAATATCCATACATTGATAGCTAAATTTTCAGCCAATTCAATCAATTTCAAATCCTAAAAATCATTGCTTTGAACCTATTACATTGTTTCCAAACAATTTTCTCTTAAAATTCCCATATACAGACAGAGAGATATAGATATAGATGTGTAACATTTGTCTTTCAATTTATTATTTAAGAGAAATTTATTGCTCGATACACGTGTTTTTAGTATCCATTTGTGCAAACGTCTTTGAATAGAGGGGGATAAAGTAGGACATGACCTCGCCACCTAATTACTTATGAGAGATATAAATATCTATATAAATGGATTTTTTAAAAATCGCTTGGTTGGCATATGATATCTATTTTTAGTTTTATTTTTATTTTTAGTTTTTTATCTATTTTAATTTAAAGTACATTCCTTATTTTCTTTTTTCTATTGAGTTGTGCATCGTCTTTACAATTAATAACAAATAATATAATAACTTAATTCTTAATGCCTCGAAAGTTCGGTGGAAAGTATGAAACTGTATCCCATATGTAGTAAGATAGGCAGAGGTAACCTAGTGTTAAAACACTTCGTTCGAATTAAGACACTTCCTTTCACCATTTTCATAATTTTGTTGAGTGGCAGAACTCAACCATGTCATGTTTACCGTCACACGTCTTCAAAATCTCTATACGTTTAAGAAATTCAATTGAATGCTAAGGAGCTCTGTACCACAGAATATATTTAATTCCTACGTCTGGCGTTGCAGTGATAAAGATCAAGCGAGTGCATTTGAGTGTGATATCACCAAATTCTGTTTCAGACAGCCTTTTGCTTCAATGGACCTGTGACGAAGGTTCTCCACATCAATTTCTATGAAAATATATAAGAAGGTCACAGTTCCACAGGCTATACTGAAAATTTGCTATCAGAAAATAAATAATTTTTCTAAACGACACATTGCTAAAATCTAACGTACAAGTAAACGTAGGTCGAAAGGTAAGAACCATAGTAAAACATGCTCCTAATTATATGTTGAAAGTATAATTAAGAATAAATACGATTCATATTTCATAAATAAACTTATAAATTTATTTTTACTTCTTTTATTTTTACTTTAAAATTGTTAAAAAATATTTATACGATGTCAATTATTTTTATTCCTAAAATTTTATTGATTTATTTGTTTATAAACATTTTTTTTGTATTTTTAAATAGGTATTTCAATTTATTATACACTAATAATGTTAAAAGTTCTTATTTTACACAGTAAAAATATTTATTTTCCAATTACTTACTACGAGAGAGATCTATTATAGATATGTATGTATTTAAGGGGATAATCCTTTCATCATTTTCACTAATCAAAGAAATTTAAACAAACTTATCCAAATTTACAAAAGAAGAGTAACGTGAGCTTTTATCGTGTATCAGTTTGGACAGACCACTGGTTTATTTATCGGAAGGACCCTTTTGCGTCCACTCCTAATGGCAGTGTTTTGGTCTGCTACTATACGAATGTGCGATTTTAATTATTTTCGTCCAATTTACGAGAGACCATTAAAGTAAAGTCCCCTGCGACCTATTAGAGGTTCTGTCCGGCTCTTGTTGATAACTTTACAGCGCAGTATTTTATATGGAGTTAGTGTTTAATCAGGGCGGCTTCGCGCTTGTAATTTTGTTACTTACTCGTATGTGAACTATTATTTTAGAATGGTCTTAAATATTTTCTAAATAAAGAATAAATTATCATCGCTTTTCTAAAATGTTAATACATTTTATTAACAATAAAATATAATATATTTGATAGAGTTTGTTTCAGTGATTTTAAAATAAATTAAAGTTTTTCAAAAGTTTACATGATTATGTCAATATTTTCAATAATTTTCTTTAAGAGGCCAATCGTGGAGTACGAGCAAATACTTGTCACTGTAACTGCAGAAGGTTGTGGCTTCGAAGCCACAACTTCCTACTTGAGGGAATGAAACTATGAATATTTTCATTTTCGCGCTCTTGTTACGAGGTAAGGCGCAGCATCAAGTTTTGCTACTGCAATGTCTCCAGAATTCGGATTAAATTGAGGAACGGAAGTACCTTAATAGAGATGACGTATCTCAACACTAGGTTCCCATGTTACCAGGTTCCCTCTGACTAGCCTGTGTGTTCAAAAACACTTTTATTTATTCCCCAGCCAGTTAGGGTAAAGTAATTTAAAATGTAAACAATGCACTTTAGATACATAAAATGCAGTTAGAGTGCGTGACAAACTGCAGTTTGCGCCTGTCCTCAAACGTATATTCAAACTAGATTTTTAAAAGTAAAATTTATTACTCGATGCAAATTCGAATGAAGTTGTTTGAATTACAAATCTGGTTTTTCAGGGTGATAACATTTTTTGCTATTTGTGTTTGAATCGTCAACATTAATGAACATATTAAAAATGCTAATACAGCTATCGAACCTATGTGTATAATATAAATATTTAAATATTCTGGGTAATTTATTACACAAAAATATTAGATATTTTAAAAATATTATAGCTTATGTTAATACTCACTTTTCAAATTTAAGAGAAATTCAAGCGACCCTCTCTAATCTTCCTTTCAGATTTGTAAAAGAATCAAATTCTAAGATAATCCGTCGAACACAAGAACGCAGGTAAATAGCTATTACGCGCTCCGCTGGCGCTTCTACCAGATAAGATTTGACAATGTCACGCACTCGCCAGCCATCCTATGATTGATAGACCTGTTAGCGATCGGAGGATTCTAAGCCTGACAGCTTCATTTCATGCCTTTCTCTAAGCACCAACTTACCATGTGATTGATGGCGATACGAATAGTGGAGAAACCACCTTTTAGCACTACTAATAAAATTACACAAAAGTCAATACTTTAATACTTTTGCAAGCTATGCTAAAAGCGAAATACTAAATGCGGAAAATCGAGTCTCTGGAATCCAATTTTATCATCGTCGCGACAGTACCTTCAGTATCTAGTTGTGAATCGTGAAACCTTAAAGAGATTTTTCATGCGAAATAATTTAACTTCGCAATGAGGCTCGTCTGAAAATTAAAATCCATTTCCTTTCTCCAATAATTTTGCCCACTCTTAAAAAAGCGGTGACTCGAACTCTATTGAATTCTTGGAATTATTCGTTTAAATGATACTTAAAAGACTAGCAATTTCAGAGAAGTTTCTTTAATAACTTCACTTACAATTGGCAAATAATTATAATTATCACGGTGTCTCCCTTTAGTGATTTAACAAAATGGCAAAAGCACAAAAGTTTTTGGTGGCGTTTTGCTTATTTAAATATTCCCTGTACAAAATGTTTAGATGTCAACTGATAATAAATTTTATACTATAAGTTTATAAACTTAGGGTCCAAATTGGTGTTAGTGTTTTTTCTAAGTAATGATCAAAGGAAAGTTTGATTTTGCGGTGATAATTGCGGCGAATCCCTAATTATTTTGAGGGTAAACTTTTGCCCGAGTTAATTTGCGACTGGATGTTCGATTCCTTTTAATGGACACTTTTGGTGACTTTCAATTTGCGTGGCCGAATGGAGCATTCATTAAACTTGCAGAATCGTTGTGACATTGTTGAAATATACTCAATTTATTACATAAAATGAATATTCCTTGTAAATTTGCAGTCAAACTGATGATTTGAACTCTGAATGAAAAATGATTTCCATATTATATCTATAGGAATAGATACCGAGTACACATTAATTAAAATGAAATGGTTAATCATTGCAATGTTTCCTTTTAAAATCACGTTTCGTAAAAATATTTTGTTCAGAATACAAAACAAACAACTGCGTAGCAGTCTCCCCTGCATCACGGTGATGTATAACTGATATACAAATTTATATCACAGTGGCGCCGAGCCCTTTTAGTATTCCCCTCGCAAATCCCGTTGAACATTTAGATGTAGCTATACCTAGGTTCTGGTTAGACCTAGGTATTAAGGTTGCAAAGGGAAAAGGGGAAAGGGAAAAAGGGGAAGTAATTATATAGGGGGAAACATCAAGTATGTCAGGGGGAGAGTGTGTTGTAAGGACAAAAATATAAGGGTAGAATGCAGTGGAGGTAAGCGTGTCGCCTCGCATCAGTTCACTGTGTCACTGTTGATCTTTTCGAGATATGAAGTTTATGGTTAATAGGTATGAGTATGTTCGTTGTACATAACCACTCTCTGCTAAGTCCTGAAACTCTTTAGGTGTTGAAGACAACGAGATGAATTTTACAATTTTCATTTTATAATTTCATTCGAGAAACCCTAGGGACTTGAATATGATTTTCAATTAATCGTAGGACGCTAAATGAAATCTTGGTTCATTAAAAAGTCTATCTCATTTCTTATATTAATTTTGCCCTAAAATTAATATGGCCCGCAGTGAACTGTGGAACGTTAATTATTTTATAGGACTTTTTCTATGTACCCGTGTAAATAAGTTTAGCTTTAATTTATATGTCCTAATAAATAATTGTATATAATTGCCGTTATTAATTTAAAAGATACTGATTACAAATATTTCTTAAATAACAATTTAAAAAATAACATTTTAAACATAAACAATATAAATAACAATAACAACCCTATCTCATTATAAACACTGTGGAGAATAACTGGATCAACATTTGGGTGTTCTCGATATACTCGTACATATAGAGCGTTGAAAGTATTCATCAGTTTGATTGTAACGGGCAGGGGAGTGACGCAGCGCTGTTGCCAGGGCCTGGTCTGACGCATTACCAATCCGCACTAAGCGTCTACGGATGGATATGACTTTGTTTATTATTATTTATTTTTAAATTATTTACTAGTAAAATATTTGTGTTTAAAGGTTAAATTCATTTTGTTACCAAAATTATGAACATTTAATTTGGTTATTTAAATAACTTTTTGTAAGTAACATTGATAATATAAATTAAGAACTGAACTGAACTAGATAATATTTTTTTTATTATGTAGGTAACTACAGTAAGAAATTTCAATATTTTTAAAATTACCTTGGAAATACAAAATATACTGTCATTATAAATATCATATACATATGTAATGAAAACTAAATGAAAGAGAAGAATAATATTCAAATAATTCAACAATATTTTGTAGAAGTTTTTGTTAACATTGCATTTCTAAGTTAAATATATCAATTTTAATGTCAATAATTATTTGTGCGCAGTCATTCAAAAATATTTTCTAGCTTCACAACCCAGTACTGTAGGTGCCTTGGTATATTATCTGTAGATTAGGCCCGACCAGGGGATCTGAATGTACTAGCGTTGCTAGGCTATGGGGGATCCCACCCCAAGGTCAAGTGCTATAGCTATGGTGAAACGGACCGAGGGGAGAATATACGTACTTATTGCGCAATGAATTCATATTAATCGTGTGACGTATGGTTAGATTTGTTGTGTGCGAACGGATGAGATTTCCTTTTCATCGAATGGTGAGTGTATTGAATATGCTGCTATATATTAACTTGTGCTCACATAGTGTAGTGCGGATTGACTATAGCATAAGTAATAATTATCCTGCATATAGCATGGTAAGCAAAGGTAGTCTAATTTTTAAGGTAATTTTTTATCTCTTTTTATAAGTCTTATCAAAAATTAAAATTTGTTACGTCTGTACAAGAATAAATATCACGAAAAGAATAGGTAGAGAATAAAAATTAAAAAAAAGGTTTAAAACAGCAAGTAAAATAAATAGTCTCAAAAGTTTTGTATTAAATCTAATGCTGAAACAAGATTGTTCTGAAGTCTGGCTAGTTAGAGCTCTACAGGCCTCGTAATTTCATTCTTATTTGAAAATCTGACATTTGTTCGCTACTTAAACTTTGGGTATAAAATATATAAAAACAACAGCAGGCAATAAAACACGAAATTGTTTTTTGTGAAGTAAGTAAATAAGATTATATTTTAGAAGTCTTATAAGAAATATAAATTGAATCTATCTATCTAAAATCTTTACTCTTTTTCTCACAAAACCAGGTGGGCAGAGAAAACGTAAGCATGAAGCTATGTTTGTATTTACATATAATTTTCAAATGTGTTTATTCATTAAACATATCAAACAAAATGAACAAAATAAATCCATTAAAGGAATTTAAAACCAGCGACATCTAACTCCGCCGCTCGCGCTACTAGTCCAATATTAATGACGATTTCGCGCTAGACCGGCTGCGATCGGGCCGTTTGCGTTCGACCGCGGGGCTGTGATTTCATTACTTGATTTATTTTTCCCTCCCTCTCAATCCAATATATCCCTGGTGGCGGGATCCCTGGTGGCGGGTTAATTAATATTTTAAGGATGCGATTGCTACGTGTCAATGTACATATATGGTAATGAGAACAGAGATCATTTTAAAGGTAAATAAATATGGTGGTGGGCGGCTTATTCGAATTGATTTAAAGCAGCTGAAATGTGTTGACAAATTATAAGTTTTAAAAAATTGGTGCTTGGTAAAATATATTGTATTTGTTTTTGTTTCGTATTTATTACATTTTCGCTGTCACGTTAAAATTAAAGTAATAGCAGTAATTACCTATACCGTACATGAACCACTGTATAAGGTTTTATGGATTCCGTTCTGATGGGTATGCGGCATTACAGCATGGCATGGATTCCCTTAGCTGAACATGGTCTTATGAATTTTTGACATTATCTTCTAACTATCAACATGAAATGCCTCCGGAATTCGAAAGAAAGTGGAAAGTGCAATATCCTAATACTAAGCTTCCTCTGCCTATCCTGCTACATGCGGGATACAGCGTGAAGCTGAAAAAAAACATTTAGCCTAAATAGGACAATTTTATATTGGATTTTTTTAAACGTTTTTACCAAATTACAGGCCAACAATACAACTGTTCGAGTTATTTACGACTTCCATAAAGTGGACCTTAAAATTGTTAATGAAAAGGTATTAAAACAAGCAGTCCCCTCGTAAATAACGCGGTGACAGTGCACAGGAGAAAAATGCCAGTCGGATTTGAACAAATTACGACTGCGACTCCAACCTGTAATCAGTCTGTTTTTTATAATTATTTTTTTGTCATTTTAAGCGTTAATTATAAACAGTTAATCTTTTTGGAATAATTAATCATTTAAATAATTTTACAATGTTGCTGTTTGGATGTACCCTGCGAGATTTCCCGATCTGGTTAAACGAAAGTGTGATGGTCGTCTTCAGAGAGACTGTGGTGATCTTCGCTCTGGTGATGTCTGATCTTCATAAAGCGCGGCGTTGAATTTCGCCACTCAACACGCAATAGCTCCAGAATTAAACGGAAGGTGGGGAACGGAGTGTCCACACACTAGGTTCCCTCTTCCTAACCTACTGTGTGCAGGATACAGTGTGAAGCTGATTCGATTTGTCAAATTAGTTTTTAAATTCAAGATATCTAAGAACTTTGCTTAATTGAACCGTACAATTTGAACTTATATCCACCGCGTATGCTCAGAAATGCGCCACCAGGACCACGAAATCATTTACTTCAAAAGAAAATTAAGCTATAAACTTTATGAATATAACGAAAAAAATATAAATTCAGTATAATTGAGTTATAACATAATAAATACTATCGAGACCCTCTATACCCTGGTCCCTGATACATCTTAAGGTTAATCGAAATCTTATATCACAATAACTGCCCCATGAATAGTGCAAAGCTACCCACTATGTTATAGAAAACATTTGTAACAGCTTGTCCTGCACATTTATTAAAATTTATTTCTAGAGACAGAAGAAAAATTTTAGTAAGATTATCTATAGATAAGTATACTGTTATATTTTTCATCAGTTCCTTTAATTAAAATAATAGTGTAGCATAATGTTAGTAATGCACAGAAGCTTCTGTACAATGGTAGAAACTAGTGTTAAAACTTATCCATTTTTTTACTCAAACATTGTCGAGAAATTATATATAGAGTGGCAAAACTCTCACTTTCTCTACGTGAGTAAGGAAATGAATAATTAATTACTCCGTGTTGGGGTTGAGCCAACAATCAACGCATTAATAGGTTAACGTTTTTTTATACTGATTAAAAAATAATAATTAAAATAAATGTTAATATTTATCAATACATATTTATAAATTTTAGAAGTCATTATGAAGGTGCTATTTTGAATAACAAACTAGAAATTCAACCTTTCAAGATCAGAGAAAGGACTTTTAGAAAATATTAAAACATATAAATCAATAATTTCTCCGCAATATTTGTACAGCAGTGTCATAAATAAAAAAAAAATAATAAAAGAGAAATAAGAGAAAATATTTGACTTATGAATATATTCATGGCATTGATATTTTTGTTTCATTCTTCTTGTCTTCACGTTCTAATGTATTCTATGTCCATTCGATGGTCCGGCCCGTGCCGGGGACATTCAACTCACGTATTCTGACGTTTTTTTTTTTCAAGGGGACCGGTATGTGCTCCGACTAAAATTACAGTGCTTTCACAAACGTTCGTCTTTGGATTTTCTTTTTTCAGGTAATGACGTTTAATTTTATATATTACTAGCGGCAAGTTATAATTTGTAATTAATTTTACATATCTACATATTTTGTTAAAATTAAAGTAACATAGAAGATATCATAATTTACACCAAAAGTAATCAATCAATCATTCAAATCAACCTTTTCGGGTCCACTGGTGGACATAGGCCTCTTCCAGGGTGCGCCAGAGCTCTCAATCCTCCGCCTTCCGCGTCCAGTCGAAGCCAGCAACCTTCTTCAGGTCATGGGCCAATAATTTATAAATAATATAATTTATAAATATACTATAATATAATGTTTTTTAAAATTAAAAGTGGCATTACATGTCTCCTAAGTTTCAAAACTAAGACAGAAAGCACAAATAAATCGTAAACTAGACGTCATAAACACAGTACACCTTCGTTGATACAAAAGGAAATTGCTTATTTTACGTCAAACCGACTGAACATTTCATCGAATCTTATTACCCATTTAAAAGTTTCCATTTTTACGACCTTTCCCAAAGACTTTATAGCAAATCTTCAGAATAGGTGGTTTTTGTCAACAATTTTAAATGTTTTCTTCACTATAAAATACATAATCTATATATATAAAAGGACTTGTCCTCATTGAC
>FAPJ01002409.1:2144-14276 GCA_001485985.1 Heliconius ethilla aerotome | reverse complement strand
ATACAACTAGAGACTACTACGAGAAAGATCAACTAAAGAAACAGACATTAAACAGACATCATGGGATTTGAATCCATAATCACAGTAGTGGGTAAATGGTATTAGCATACATTTACACCACATTACGACAGCGTCCATTCAATTCAAAGTAAGAATAGTAGTTCAATTCAATTGGTTTTTTCCTTCCCCAGTAAATAACGACATACACGCGCTAAGATAGAGAAAGTATTTAAAAAGCTACATACCACTGCTCTTATAGATTGGTTATTTAATACTGTTAATTAATGATTGATTCAGATTGTTTTATAATTAGTATAGCACTTATAAAATATAAACGGCTCATTTTTTGTCAGTATTGCAATTCTATGCCCAACAAGATTTTAATTAGATAATGAAGTTCTTATAGTACAGGTGGTATAAAAGAGTTTGATTTCTAATGTAATAAAAGTCGAAAATCTTTAAATTTAGTTATTCATTCGTGGGAGCGTAATTAGCAAAGTATATTTTTATATTATTTGAACAGAGAAGCTTCTTTGATTATAAAGCCTCAATAATATAAAAAGTAATAAATAAATATATGGGTATTTAAGTTTTAAAATTATATTTATGACACAGCCCTGTGACAAATAAGAGACGGATGGACGAAAGTCAGAGGCTTAATAATAGGGTCCCCTAGCGGCCTGGGATAAAGGACCCTAAAAAGGCAACACTCCTATAACAACAAAATCACTGATCATATTAGAATGGAGACACATTCAATTCATGTCCAAATTCGTTCATTTTCTTTGCATTATAAAGAAGAGAATATTGAAGAAACACTTTTCTAGCTCTCACATATACATACTTATGAATTGCATATAAAACATTTGCTTATAATAAATAAAACGTTTGAAAAAGAACTTCCTCATTTTAGAGAAAGATATTTCATACAAGTTTTATTTAGTGTTAGTGTAATGTCCAGGTGGGATCCTTTTGTATCCTCGCATACGTCGAGAAGATATTCTAACTCCTCAATATCGTCCATTGGGGGAAAAACGTACTCTGGCAATATGTCACATTAAACATCACCATATATTGTTTTTTTCTCTACAAAATTGAAGTACTATTAAAATGCTTGAGGTAAACTTTGGGATAGTCACATACATTTGTCATACATTTTGACTTCCTTAGTAGGTTTTATTATATGTTACAATGGTCATGTTTTAAACGCGGAACTTAACGCGGTTTTTTTTTCGTAACATCTTGCTAAAAATATCCTTAGAAGTTGGTACCTGGTGATTTAATAAGAACGCTACTGATGCCGTTTGAAGATTAAGAAGATTTTAGAAGTATAGAAATCAAAAATCACTATATATGTATCTTTGTTCAGATTCTTCTTGTTCAAACTCCCTGAATTATATTTCAATTTTGATATTTCAAAGCACGGCCAATGAATGTAATAATTTTTTCTATAGGGATAGCGTTATGGCCCAAGAACTACCTATCTACTTTTTATTGTTGTTCAAATGTTCTACTGACGTTATAAATATAATATTTCTTCCTATTTCTTTACCCAGATTTGAAGCTGTTAACATCGATATGTAACATATGACCATATATTCTTGACTCTAACAAAAAAATAACAAACAAACATCAAGTAAACCCATACAAACAAAACAAAACATTATTAGTATAGATTAGACGTGGGCAATGATGAAAAATGTTGGCTTTCCGATTTTGTGGCTGCCTCATTTATATCTATCATTTTACCCTAAGCCGGTGACAAATTTGCAACTCTTTTGTGGGTTTTGATAAAAACAGGTTCGTGGTGGTGACGCTGACTGCTCCTGAGTGAGGGATGGCCAGAAAAGTCAGTGTTTGTTTTTGATATTGTCATAATAGATTTAGTATTCATAATTTGGACTTTTTCGTTTTCTCTTTAGAATGGATAAAATTGAAATAGTGAGACAAAAAATAATATTACTTATAATAAAAATATACTTATGGAATATAAAATAAATAATAAAAATATAGAACAACAAAAATAATTATTTTTCTATTCATAATTATATTTATTTTTGTTATAAAATGAATAATTTATTTATTAAAATATAACTGGAACTATTTATCTAAAGTGACACTAAATTTATTTTAATAAGCATAGTGTTAAGACACTATTCTTTTCTTCGCGACATTTCGAGATTTTCTGTGCTTAGTAGGTGATACAAAATTGATTTATGTTCGTTGGCCATTTAAAAGAATTGAGATTTAGAAAAATACGATTCGATATTTGAGAATAACAATAAAAATATAATTTTAAATAATACGCCCATACAAATGAAGCAATTAATGCAATAATCGTCAATACATTTAGCTTTTTTTCTCCTTTTAACAACTCAATTAAAAGATGCAATTAAACTCATGTATCTTAACTATACTATGTATGTTATAAAACTACTTCAACTTTAAAACTTTTAATTGTTTATATTGATATGAAAAAGTAAAAGTAAAAATTACGGTCGCTAGTTTATTCGAGATTATACCTAAAAATTGCAATAAATTGTAATTTTTTTTAAATTTTATCCCTAATTAAAAAAACCCATTGAAGCTCAAGACTAGAATACTGTACACAGGAAGTCATCTATTTTAATTATTAATTTTTATAAATAATAAGAATCTTGCACTAAAATATACGCCAGGAAAAAGTAAATATAGAGCCACCACATTTACGTAAAACAACGCCGTAAAATAGTCAAAAGTGACTATTAATTTGAATTTTACCATCTATTAATGAGCTATAAAGGAACTCTACCCATTTAACACTCACGGCCAAACTTTATTAACCCTTGGAACATCCCCTATTCCGTGACTCCGCATCTAACAACATTTCAATCAATTTTGGCCAGTTCTCGTTCGCGTCAAGTCATTACAACGTCGTATAAACAGGGGGAATGGCCTATTAGAGTTATTCGCGCGTCACTACATCTTTATAGAGGTTTTAGTAAAACTATGTGGAAAATTGGAAATTAATGTGTAGTTTTTTTTTTAATTTCACGCTGTATCCCGCATTTAGAGTGGGCAGAGGGAACTTAATGTAAGACACTCCGCTCTCCACTTACAGTCGAATTCTGGAGGTATCGCGAGTTGAGTGGAGGAACTCAACGTCGCGCTTTGCCTCTGACCAGAGGGAAGAAATGAAAATATTAAATATTTCATTTAGATAGGGATCGAACGGATCGGAATCGATCTTTAGTAATTTTACAAACCGTACTGTTTCGAGTCCCAGCACAACGAGTGCGTGTCTTAATGGGAACGGAACCTGGGAACCTTAGGTTAAGGTTAACGTAAGGTTCCCAAGTTATCTTTGTTTACCCTGCTATGTCTACCCTGCACATCGTGAAGTTAAATAAACAACTATTTCCATATTATAATGAACTGTATCAAACAATCAGATACCCCCTCAAAAACGGTCCAGACCAAAATTGCGTTAGTAGAGAATCATTGGATTAAGGTGATAAGTTGTTTAACGGTCCATAAACCACCCCAGCAAGCGCCGAGGCGCCGCGCAGTCCGCCGCTCTGCCAAATGTGGGCCACCCATCATCTAGCTGGCAATCCTGGCAGAGCTTAACCGTTCAACATTTTCAGCCTCATAAACTGTAAAATGAAGGCTTTGGTGTTGCCAAATACTGTAGATTTGGGGTTTATTTGATCTCATTCGTTTCATGGTGAGGCCTTTAAGTTGTGTATCATATTTTATTTTTATTTTACATGTTAGGGTTAAAGTTAAATTTATTTGTACTTTAAGTTTATATGTTGTTTTAAGTTTAATAAAGATGGAAAAACGTTTAAATTTAACATGCAAGTAATAATACTTGCTAAAAATAGAATGTTTTGAAGATGAAAAGATTTAATAATTTCCTTAGAGAAAATGACGACATATCTAGATTAAGATAAAAAAAAACATATTCATCACCAGAAGTAAGTATAAGTCAAATATTTAGTCCAAGAATTAAAATAATGAAGTTGATTAATTAATTTTGCAAAAAAAAATGTGTTGTCACGTATTAACTAAGGATAAGTAGTTACATACTTCATACATGCTGGTATTTGCGTAAAATTTTATAAATTTACATTTTTATTACTATATAGATCGTTTCCTTTTTAACTATCTATATACTTGTATAAATTAAACTAATACTTACATATAGTATGTATCGTAATATGTATCGTACTGTTTCTAATAATAATAATAATAATAAAGTTATTTTCGCTAAGTAAATTAGGGCACTGGCCGTAGTAAATTCTATAAAAAATAAAATAAAGAAACAAATTCATGCTTATTCCAGGTTCATAGCAGAGTAGGCAGATTAAACCTGCACTAGGTTTTTAGACACCCTGTTCTTCACTTTCAAAAATTTGGGACAATGTGAGTTGAGTAGTGGAGCTCAATATTGCGCTGTGTCTACAACGGGGTAATGGAAATAAAGGAAATATAATCATTTTCCAGAATAGTGGGGAATCAAACTCTTAGCCTCAAGCTTACTCCGCCACTACGGTCTCTAAATTCTATAATAAAAATAAAGTCAAAATAAGAAGAATTCATATTTAAATCATATCATATGAAATTATTATTATAATAAAATGTTTTATTATACAAAAAACAATCCCACAAATTTTCATTATTAAGTAGATATACGAACACACATAAAAATGAATTACTGTGAACTTACAAACTTCCCATAACCGTTTGAGGCGGTAAGTGCCCTCTAACTAAAAAGTATTGTATTATTCATAGTATAAAATAATAACGACTCTCGCTAGCGAAATCTGAAAGTGAATTGTGGGCAAGAGAATAAAAAAATGCCTCAAAATGTATAAAAGGGAACACAAACGCGCGTCATTTTACGCCAGCTATGACGCAACGGTAGCGGTTATAGTAACATCTATTGTTCCCGTAGTAGAGTGCACATTCGCAGCACGACGCCGAGGGGTGGAGAGCCAAGTTCAATAAAAGTTTCCCCTAAATAAGCCATTAAATGAGCGTCAACGAGCCTCGCTCCGTAGGTATTTACCAATTATATATTTGCGGGGCCAGTTTTATTTTACGTTTTATTTAACTTTTATACCGTTACGTCAATTTCATGGGTATCAAGGAATCGCTAGATTGTGATTTAAACGGAATTGCTCATTTTCCACTCGAGTCGCAATATCGATTTGGTGGCGATATTATTTTATTATGCGTGATATTGTATACGTTCGAGTAGGTTTTTTAACGAGTTCATGTTGAACGCCGCCGAACGATTAAGTTATTTGTTTTGTATCGTTAATTTAATATGCAAATGTATAATGTTGATATTTTTAACCATCTCAGATTTTAATAGTATATTCAACTAGCCAAACAAAGAAAGTTTTAGTACAATTTTATTAACGCTACCTACCATATTCTATTTGGAGAGAACGAGAGCTTAGAGTAGATACACTACTAATACTTACTAGGTAAAATTATCTCTAGTATGCTTTCAGTTCTAATATGCTTTCAGGTAACATAAAGATACGTTACCTATATATTTCAGTGAGCTATTTAGACATTATAAAAGAAATTTCAACATTAAACAAATTATATTACTAACCAAACCACAAAAACCCAAAACATACAATCAAAATCATAAATAACTGAACTAAACCAGGATTAGAGTTAAATTAGAGTCGAGGGCGCGGTCAGGCTTACAGCCGAAACCAAATGATAGGCGATCGTAAAGGCAATAATATCAATTAGACAGCCGAGTCCGATACCACTTTAATTAAGGGAACAAACAGATTCCCTTTAATGATATTGCAGGGGGTGGTCCATACAACCTCCGTGATTGATTTCGTCACGCCACACTTTCATCTCAATCTGTTTCACACCTTCAAAAGTCCGAGTCTACCCGCAAATTACTGTTTCGATCAAACGAATATCTAACTACTTGTACACAGCAGGGTAGGCAGATCGAGTGTCCGTAACTTAACGCCGCGCGTTGCCTCTCTGAGACAAAAAATGAAAATATTAAATATTCATGTCCTCGAGTGGAGATCGAACCCATAACCCGTCGCGCTTACTTTATGCCACGACTGGCGTCTGTAATAACTTAATCGTTTTTTTAAATTAAATATACATAGTTAAGTTATTAGCAACATTAAGGGATGTTTAGACTAACAAATATATTATAAATGACTCGTATAAATATTTTAATTGTAACGAGGAGTCAGTGATAATGGTAGCGGGGGGGCGAACAATGCTCCCCAGACGCTTTGTCAGTCCTGTCTGTGACATCTGTCCAAAAATTTACAATAAGCAAAAAAATTTTTTCAACTAACTGTTATTTTGAACTGAATATCTCTATTGGTGACGTCGTTAGCTAAACCTCGGTGGTCCAGAATTCAATTATGCTGTCACAATATTATAAGCGGCGTTATTTTTTTTTTTGGAAGTAAGCTGGAGTGTTATTGTCATTTATTTTTGCGTATATTTTTTGAATGTAGACTCTATAATGGATTTGTCAGCTAAGCTCGATGAAAATATATTCGATTTCCGTGTGTGAAATGTTTTTTTATTAGTCTTGTATATGTTTAACAGAATTGTATCGTCATGTTATAACGAATACAACGCGGAGCTTTAAAGCTTTTATAATAAAACAACTGTTTAAAAATCATTTTTCGTGGCCGCAACGAAATTATATTACCAAAAATACTTACTTTCAATTTAAAATACCTAATTGAGAAAAATACATTTTTAAACAACATAATAGCACCCAAATAACGGCTTATTCCACACTGTTTTTTTGAACAATTTAAATATAAACAGCACATATTCTTGTACAAAAATTAAAAAGCTTAATCGAAATAAATTTCGAAACCTAATTAAGTTGTCATTATTATTATTACGGAGGAGTAAAAATTAAATGTAATTATATATTTAATTGCTACGTTGATATGTTAATTAGAAAGTGTTACTAATCCAACAAAGATGCATGAATAATATAGTAATTAGAATAACATAATATACAGGTATAATACCTAGAAATATATAATGGGTTAAATATGAACTTTTGCAAAGTCCACGCAAAAAAAATGACAGGCACTAAACTTCTTCATCTTCTTCAGCTCCTGCTGTATACTGTTTTGTAAGCTTCAACCCAGACAGAAGAAGTGAAAATATTAAATATTTTATTTCCTCGAGCGGGAATGGAACCCACGTGTACAGTCACACGCCTGTACCTTTGAACTGCCCTGACATATAGTTTGGAGCATTTTTACCTACCGTTGAACCTTCTAAGGTAGCATTCATTTAAATTTATATCGAAGGGAGTCTTTTGACATAATTTATGTATATGTTTTATTCATTACCCACAAAAGAATCTTAAAACAAACTTAAATTAAATAATAACGCCGGTCCCACCTATCTCCGCTCACATCTACTTGTCGTTTTTATCCTCCTAATGCTCAGACGCGAACGAAATTACGTTTGCATCGAGTATTTCAACTTCCGGTCAAGATAAGCGTCTAAAAACCTTCGCCTGTCTAAATGACGCATTTTATGCTCCTATAAAAACAAAAACGCTTTCGTCTTTCAATTAGACTGTTTAGCTTTATAGAGTTTTAAGTTAGGCGACACGGTCTATTAAATTACATTAGGCCACTTCCTCGAAAGTCAGCGAAAATCACCAAGAAATAATAGGTTATCTCCGGAGTCCGCCATATCCTCTTCCGGGGGGTCGCAGTTTCCTAAAAAGCACTGTCCGCAACACGCAGCGCGGTCAGCGCAGGACGAACAATAGTAAATACATTTAGCTCGGCCATTGTTTGATTTATAGGGAAACCGTGTAGGTAATTTATAAGTGAGAGGGCGCGTCCGCGGGACACCCGGGGCCAGGCCTGAGATTTATTAGACGAGACCACACTCCGCAGAGGACTGACCGAGGCCACTCTGTTTGCCAAATCGTTAAGCTCGGCAAGCAAACGATTAGCCAGTCCAAACTCAGGCCAAGATGAGTATATTTGCGAAGTAATTAGTGCGGTGACGCCGCGGTCAGGAGTCGACCTGACAGATATCATTTATGGCCATATTTTATTTTAGGATGGCGTCGATGCTTATGTAGCTGATAAGGCACGGTATCTGTGCGCAAACACGCGGGGTGTCAATCACGGCGGCGCGGTCCCTTACAACATTTATCACTTATCACGCATTTATGTCAAATCGTCGATGTGCGTGATAAGCCCACCCACGTTTTACCCTATTGCATCATTTGAAGCAATGGCGGCGGTTATATGTTATATATATATATATATATATATATATGTGGCACTCGACTGATACGTTGTCATTATAAAAATTGACATATGTTCCGTGGTTTATCTAGGCCGTATTTGAACCGCCGCGCCAATCGCTTACTGGATAGTTTAAAAGCTTTTATTTTTTGAATTAAATGTGGAAATAATGAAAATACCTGTTAAAAAAAGAAGCGAGTACACTACATTTTTTTATATATATTTGTATTATATTCTACTATTTCTTGTATTACTAGTAGATATAGATTTACAACTCTACTCTTCCTGGCGTTAGGCCTAGTTGCAATTAACTACATTATGTAAAATAGATCTATTCTATAATACTAGGTACTCTTATTATATATATTCCAGCTTTTACAATTTTCTTCTTCTTCTTTATTTTATTTAAATAGTAATTGGAAGTTATTTCATATGTTAGTAAAATTGTTAACTCATTAGACTATTATATTATAATTTATTTTATTTCTCAAAACGCGCTTTCTCTTTTCTCAAAAAGACGCTTTGGATTAAAATCGAATCAAAAATAAATTTTCATTCGTTATCTCGACTTTTTAATTTTTTTAAACAATAGTTTCATTGGAGGTATTTCCAATTAGCTACGTTCAAATATTTGTATATATCAAAGAACCTAATGAATTTCTATTATCTCATATAAAAAATATAATACAAATACAATTTTAACAACCTTTTATAGCTTTATATTTATAAAAGACCTTAAAGCGACATCATAATTTTTTTTTTATTAAAACTATAAAATAATAACACAAATTGCTAGCAATTTTTAAATAGAAAGAAATTTAATATAAACTTTAAAAAAAAATAGTTTTAATATAAAGAAAGGGAACCTGCCGTCTCTTTCCAACAAAACAACCTACAGGCGCCGGCTTTCAATCAAATTGATTAACTTATCTAATTATAACATCATTGATAATTGTAAATTGAATATTGTCATGTGATCTAATTATATTGTTAGTGGAAATCATAATTGTAAAACAGGCAAATGGAACTAAAACTAAAAAATATATAGACTTATACATATATATTATAGCTTCACGCTATATCCCAAAGGGAACCTTAATATTGACACTCAGTTCCCCACTTTGCACCGAATTTTTCGAGGCATTGCATGTTGACTGGCAGAACTAAACGCTGGGCTTTTACCTTAGCCTCAGAGCGATGAAATGAAAATATTAATAAGTGATAATTCATTCGACCCGAGTGGAGATCGAACCCGTCGCATCGCAAATAACGGAACGGGTCTCGTTACTGAGCAAGGAAATGAAAATAATTAATTCCTCCCAGCGGGAATTGAACCTACAGCCGCCGTTTTCAGTCAGATGCTATGCCGCTGCGCCATGATAGCCTTTATAGGTAATATATATTAATAATAATTTATAAATAATGACATAGACTATAAATAAATATCTCATTTTTCTTTAATTTTAATCTTTCTATTTTAATTAATATTTTTCTTTCAACTTAATATCAATTTAGGATCTAAATATTATTAAAAAAGGCGGAATAATTAAAAATTTTACCCATTATTAAGTTCTGCTAAAAATAAACACCCTTGAAGCTCAGGTATCGCTTCGCTTCGAGCTAATTAGTAAAGAAATAAAATTAACCTCGCCATTACCCAGAATCAAAGGACTAATTAATTGCTGTATCATAGATGCTTTAGCTAGATATTCGTGGATTGCGTACAAGAAAATCACTTTAAACATATTACAGTAAATAAATCAATTTATTAGAGAAATACAGACTTTTTCGATAATCTGGTTCTATGTTGTGCATATCTTATTTAAATATATTTTAATATTATTATCCGCTTAATACATTTTTTAAGTATAACATTTAAATATGTATCATATACGCAATTAATAATAGAAAAATACTGCTGTAACTTATTACTCAGCCCGCCGTCTTGTCTATTGTTCAAATAAGCTTCACGCTGTATCCCGCATATAACGGGATAGCGGGGTAAGCAGAGGGAACTTGGGCACGTAGTGTCAAGACACTCCGTCTCCATTGTGGTGTCAATTATTCAGCTAAGAAATTCAGTAATTAAAAAAGATGATAAGAAAACCAGATATAACTATATTAAGACTTATCTGTATTTTTTCATTAAAAAAATACCTTATCCATAAAAGACTGATGACATATTACCTTATATGGTTATTTTTAGTAGGTACCTACAACCTTATATAATGTAACTTGTTCGTTTAACCTTATAAATATTTATTACTTTCCTTACAAATACCTATCAAAACTACAATAATTAGGTCAAGATGCAGATTAATGGACCGAGTACCGACCACCCACAAGGGGACCGCTTAATAAGGCCTAATTAACACCTCGGAGGCTATTTCCAATTCGGATACGCGTCTTTTAAATTATTTTCTTTTAAGCGAAGCGTCCGTGCACCCTCGGTAACCCTAATTAAAGTTAAACTTAACTCAAGATTAGGTAACCTTTATATATAGATGAACATTTTTTTTCTCTTATCTTTTATAAAATGTTTCATTTAAATGAGATAAAAGAATGGAAAGCGTTAATCGATAAGGTTTTGTGTGAAAGAATAGATTTTTGATATAGATTGTATACTTACTCATTGCCTATTGAAAGTGAGCTATTACGTTTCTTATGTTTATATTCTTTAAACTTTAGAATTAAATTTCACGTTGTTTCATGATATTTCTCGCATAACAAGGTAGGCAGATAGACTCTAGTGTCAAAATACTCTATTCTCCGAGAATGCTTAAATATTTTAGAATGGTTATATAAGCAAAGGATAAAAAGGTACACTATAAATCCTATTATATTAGCACTATCTTGCCCATTTTTATCAAAAAAATAATTTTTACTACTTTATTATATTATAAATAATAAAAATATATGTTATACTATTGAAATTTCACATATATTTCTATACATCCATAGTAAACATCCGCCTAACATATTTCAGACGCCCATCTGCATCAGTATGCAATTTACAATTTGTCAGTAATGAGCTCTGCCGCCATGTGGATACCATATCGGCCTTATTTAGAAACGTAGATTATTATTATATACAAGAATTAACTTCAAATTTGGCGGGAAGTAACATTTAAGTTTCAATTTTGTTTGAGCAACGTTTAAAATGAAGCCATAGCGACAGATTGTGGGTTCGATTCCTACTCGAGGAAATGAAATATTTAATATTTTTTTCTTTTCACGAATAGATGTACATATATATGTAAAATACATGCATATTAAATAGAAGTGTGTAGTTTACGCAAATGAAGCCGCAAAACCCTAGTAATATTCAAATTATCTTGATTTTTATTTGATTAATATGTTATTCTAAGAAAAGTCAATTGTAGACATTTTTATTTACTTAGACATTATAAATCGTTAAACATAACGAAGCCTCTTAACTTCAACAAGTTGTTTTGGCTGCCGCCGGCCAATGAGTCTTGCCAATTTTTAAGTGTTTCTCACGATTTGGTATTGGATATAGTATTTAGGTACTATATTACTATTAATATATATATTTAAAAAATATAATAATTAATTATTATAAAAAAAAAGGAATAAGATAAAAGCTAAATCCAAAAGCTTTATGAATTTATAATACAAACAAAGTAAATATGTTGGAATATATATTTTTGATGACTAATATAACACTTGAATAACCACAAAACGTCAATTTCAATGATCGTTTAGCACCTACAACTAAAAAGAAGCGATGAAAAAGTGTGAAATCAATACATTCATTATAGCGAGCGCACTAATTTCACAGGTAATGACTACAAACACAGCATAGTCAATAGCAGCAAAAAAA
>FAPJ01002408.1:377-14173 GCA_001485985.1 Heliconius ethilla aerotome | reverse complement strand
TTGCCTGTCAGGAACGTAAATGGAATTCACGGGTTTAGAATGGATTGGTGCTTGTGGTCTCTTACCTTACTTATGAATTTCAACAAGAGTGTAAACGTAACAATATAGGTTATACAAATATCGTGCAAAATAAAAACTCTATGGCAAGATGCTTAGCTATAGACAATTTATACAAGACGTATACATGTTTTATGAAAAAAAAAATAAGATTTCTTTTACAATCTATCGCTCGCAACGTTTTCAACCAGTCTTTCCTCCAATTCAATATGTTATATCAAAAGCTACGATCACTCACATTCATTATCACTTCACGTTTCTGTACCGTGCTTTTTTTATTATACATATATATGTATATATATATTTTCAATAAGCCGAAAACATTGCTAAAAATTTAACTATATTGTAGTCAAACTACTTTTATGATTTAGCTAGCTTGATGATTGAGGTTAAAACCTTCGAATTGCATGATTTAATTTATTATGAGAATGATTCATTATATACATAATAATATTATATTAATAAAAAAAATATTAAAACTGGACAAAAATAACAATATTGCAATATAATATAGTGTACGCATGAAAGTAGGAATAACAGCGAATGAACGAAATGAATGTAATAGTCAACACGGTAACTAAAATAAATAACATCGATAATATTCATTGAGACAACAGAGCTATTTACATTTTAAATTAAATACTTAGTGTCAGAACTATGATTAGTTAACTGTTATGACTCGATATCACTAGATACTATAGACATAGTGTTTCACTCCACTTGCAAGTCTATGTGAAGTCGTTGAACTGCGCGAGCGCTGTTTTTACTCTGTACAAAAGAAAAACATATATAAATATGAATAATATATTGAATTACTAAATTTAAAAACGAAATATAATGAAAATATTAAATAAAATTAATTTGCATGTCTCTTTTAAATATTAGTAATGGTAGGATTTGAATATTTAGGCTAGATATGCAATATATATTTATAAAGAAATCGATTCAAATGCTATAACAATTTTGATATTTATAAATATTTCAATTTCATAAATATACTTGATAAGACATCAATTTGTGGTGCCGACAATAAGTGTGAGAAAGTGAATGTGTATAATTTCATACAAGAGTGACTTAAGTTTTTGTTTACTTTTTTTCAATAGGACTTGTTTTATATTGAGACTATGTTTATATCTTCGTGTCGTTTGTCGTTTATATTACTTTTTTAATTTTTCAAAGAGACATTTATAAAAGATACTTTTATATAAGTCACATTAAAAGAGGGTTCTCTCTTATTAAAAAAACAATATCCTTCTCACTATATTAATATTATAGATGTAAAAGTTTGTGACATCTGTTGCACTTTCACGTAAAAAGAATTGAACGGATTTGAATAAAAATTAAAGTACATTTAATGTTAATACTTTATTTATAATACGGCTACAAGGTCCTCCGTAAGGCGACAAGGACTCACTTGTCGTGCAGGTGCGCAGCATCGTGGCGCGCGCGCAGCAGCTTGAGCGCGCGCAGCACGCCGAGGTCGGCGAGGCGCGCCTGGCGCGAGGCGGCGCCGGCCTCTCCGCGCCACACGAGGTTGCCCGCTACGAACAGCGCTGCCTCTTGCAGCTTGCTCTCCGGGTGCGCCTGCAACCACCACACAACTTACAGTACAGTCGTACGCCACCTTCGAATTGTATGCAGATATACGCAGGTTTGACTTCACTATATTTCCTCCTTTAGATTATTTTCTTCCCGCATTAACAATACGCAAAACTTCAGAAACTAATATAAGTTCAGACTAATGGAGATATATATGGAGATGGATGGAATGGAGATATAACAACTATAATTTTATCTGAAACATAATAGGATCAATTTTATTATAGTAATAAAATACAGTCGCACGTTTGTGCCCCTCCGCAAAGACCGGCATCTACATTTCTATAAAATTAGAATAATCAAATTACCAAATAATCAACAAGTTTCCGCAACACATCCTCATTGGCCATAATAAGGTCCTTCGCCTTCTCCCCGTCGCCGATGTTACCGAGTATGCAGAGCGCTTGTTCCTTTACCTCAGCTGGATATGAACCTTCTAATACTACTATTACTGCCTGGAAATAAATTTTAATCACTATATTTCTCATATTTGAGTTAATAATACAAAACCTAGCAAATCAAACAATCAACTCGCCATATATTTTTTCAATGGATTTATCAGCTTCACACTCTGCCTAGCCTGCTGTATCCCAGAGCAGGGTAGGCAGAAGGTCACTAGGTAATGTTAAGACACTCCGTTCCTCACTTTCCGCCGAATATTTCGAGGCATTGCGTGTTGAGTGGCGGAACTCAACGCCGGGTTAATTGATTTGTTGTTTTGCCTTGGTGCCAGAGGGAAGAAATAGAAATGTTAAGAAATAATAATTCATTCGTGTGGGGATCGAACCCACAAGAGTCGCGTTACAATCACATTCTTGTGCTCCTGCGCCACGACTAAGCAAAAATAAATCAAAATAACTATTCAAAAATACCTGCATAACTTGTGATGAATACTCCGCCATAATAGCATCTATATGATGTCTTGTTGATAACAAGTTTCTTAATAAACCTAATGTTTTCATAATAACTCTTGTATCACCGTCACCTAGCAACCTAAACATTTGTTCTGTTCCCAAACAGCATAATATACGTTGTTTCACTTTTTGTTCGGCCTGGAATGGTAAATGCGTATAAAATATAGATCTTTATTTAGTTTCAAGCTGTTTCCTGCATATAGCAGGGTAGATAGAGGGAACCAAGTATTAAGACATTCCAAAAGCACTGCCCAATTTTTTAGACATAACGAGTTGAGTGATGGAGCTCAACGCTAAGATTTGTATTTATACCAGGGCGAGAAAATGAAAATAATTCATTCTCCTGTAGATGCCACTATGGAGGGGCAACGTCTGACTGAAAAATTATGGATGTGGGTTTGATCCCCACTCAAAGATGATAAATTATTTTCATTTCTTCGCTGTGTACAAAGGAGTGTCTTATCACTAGGTACTTACCCAGCTATACTTGCGATAAAGCATGGAAGTAAAAAAGTTATGTTTTACGTAAAATATATACCTGAAAAGCCATATTCATTAACGCCCAAATTCCATTTAATCGTAATGCGGCCTCTGGCCTCTTTGTTAAGTTACACAGCATTTCTACAGCACCTGATTTTAAAACAAATAACTCATTTAAACAAAATATTCATAAATACAAAGCTAATAAATAAATAAGTAAAAGAAATTAAAAAATCTAACCTTGGTCCAACATAGGTTCTTTTGCGGGTGAGAATTCTAACAGCAAATTACATAGAGTAGAGGATGCGACGGTCAGAAGTTCCGTTCCAGGGGAATCATTTAGTAACTCCATTAGAGGCTTCCATACTGCATGGTCCTGTAATTTAATTGATTTGTTATTAATAATTAAATTTCCAATTAACATAAATTTAAATAAATCAAATGAAAAACTACAATACTTATATGTATGTACATTAATCAACATTAAATACAAATTTATATAAACTTTAATAATAATGTATTAATAAATTAATATTTTTTATAATAACATTGACTAAAAACAATAGATAATCAAATTATAAAATTTTTAATTATGAGTTAATTAAAATATATTTATGATTTTATTTTTACATGAAGGCTGTGCTATACAACAGCACAGCACAGCACCTGATCTTAAGCGCGACAGTTGTGGGTTCGATTGCCACTCGGAGTGACGATTTTTGTTACTTCCTCGCTATGGTAACAAAATAGAGCACGGCGTTGAGTTCTACGAATCAACACGCAATGTCTCGATATTGGATAGACGAAAGTAAAACCTGCATACACCAAATGCCAAATGTATAGGTATAAAAAAATAGGAAGCTGTAATTTATTAAAATAAACATGCATAAATTTTCATATAAACAAAAGTGTTACCTGAAATGTTGTTCGCAACTGTTGAACCGATCTCGAGAGTGAATGAAGACATCTCACAGCCGCTAATCGTACCTAAAACAATAATATATGTAGGCTAGAGACTAACTGCAAACGCGATAATGTGTTGTGTGTTAAATTCCCACTAGGGAAAAGGAATTACTCATTTTCTCACTTCGGTAAAAAGACAAAGCGCGGAATTGAACTACCCCACACAGCACGCAATGTTTCGAAAACGTTACATAGAAAACAGAGTATCTTAATAATATTTGCCATCCGCCTTCTCTGCTATTTGCAGGATACAGTTAAAAAAACAACATCTAATAATATTAAAGGTGAAAAAACTAGAAGAGAACATTAACTCTCACCGACGGCTCATGATAAGACATTCCATTGACAATATGCACCATAAGCCCGTGTGTTTCTATTATTCTCTTCCTTATGTCCTCGTCGTTAGCGCCAAGAGACGCGAAGCATTTGAACGCGCCTTGTTTGGCTGAAGCTGACGAACAATTTACAATGTCCGCTAATGAGGACATAAGGTGGTTTGAAATGGCTGCTAGCCTTTGGAGAGATGTGTCTACCTGGAATATTTAAAAAATATATAATAATTACTAGAAAAAGGGTCGACGTGTATAAATGTGACGTGACGTGTGCTCGTGTTGCCTTAGCAAAATCTATTTCATTTAATACAAAAGCGTATTTTATGTTCCATCTGACTCCCGAGACACTACGGGATACAAAGTAAAGGAAAAAATTGTAAAAAGAAAAAAATATTTTCTTAATGATTGTATCAAAATAATGGCGACGTGAGTTCGAGTCACGCTACGTTCAAATGTGCGATATGTCACATTGCACAATTGAAAGTGATATTCACACACTAGGAGTTCCTTTCCACCTACCTCTGCTAAATAAGCTAAGGTCTCGGCCGCCGTCGCCCGAATGTCTTCCGGCATGTCTTTTGTACATAAGCGAGCGAGACATGGTAACGCACCGAAAACTATCCTGTAATATATATATTAAAAAAATATTAAAATATACATTTAAGTAATCAATCACTACGACGACACGATGGAAGTCTAGCCTAGGTGGCCCCGGGCACCCGCTGCCTTGATGACTTGCAGGAGGATCGCCATGACTCTCTTGCAGTACCTCTAGTGTAATGGGACTTGGAGATGAGCATTCGGCCTTCTCCCACCCTTTCTGGCCTATGGCGAGGGAGCGGGTCTACATTCACGCTTGACTCACGCACTAGCTCCCCGTCCTTCTTTACTACGACAACTGAAAAAGAGACCGCCGCAGACCAGCTACTCTCACTATTCAACATGGCCCCCGCCACAACAACAATTTTTTCTATATATTAACATACAATATATTACAGCCATTATCTCTAGCTTTTGCATACGACTACACCCGCGTGGTCAAATGAAAATCACTTTATTCAATTTGAACCAAGAAACAAGTTCCCCAGATTAGTGCATACAACTATAAAAAAATCCACAACTTTATTTTATTAACATAAAAGTATAAGTTGTAAAAAAATAATAAAAGACTAGTTACAAACCTGTTATCATCAGCCGCCAAAGCTCCGGCTCGATGTATGAAAGTGAGGCATCTCGCTGCACCCATTGCTATGGGCAAAGGTTTATCCCTCGACACTAACACTGTTAGCAATTCTGGTATTGTTTTATCACCATGCCTGGAAATATTAATATTTTGCTTTAGCTTCACGGTGGACCCCGCATATAGCAGGATAGGCGGAGGGAGCCAGATTTTTACCAGAGCGATAAAATAAAAATAACGTATAAAAATAGCGTATATAAAATAACGTACAAAAATAGTTGTCGAATATATAACTTGCTATTAAACTGCTAAATCACTCCATTCCCCACTTCTGTTTTACTTTCTCATACTATCAAAAGCAATCTGTGTTACACATATTTAGTAGCTAATATCTATTGCACTCAGTTTGAATCAAACTCAATATATATTGCATTCACTCAGTATCAAACTTAATATTTATCATTATTTACTCACTTAGTATTAAGCACAATTTGACAAACATTGCCATTTTCGAAGCACATTGCCGCCAACAAGTCTAAGGCAGGTAGAGCCCTTGCCAGCGGCGGGGAAGAGAACCCCCTACACACTAGGAGGGCAGCTATGGCTGTACAAGCTCCCGCTGCGCACAGAGCATCTTGTTCTATGGGACCTCCACACCATATTGAGAGAATTCGAACTACACATGCTCGAGCTGTTGGTGAGCCGTCTCGGGCTATTTCTGTTTTAAAATATGTAACTGTAAATTTCTTTTACTTCTCTTTTTTAGCCTTACTTCGAGATATTGTGTGTTGAGTGCTGGAAGTCAACACTGCTTTTTCTTCTTTACGGGTAAATGAAAATAATTCATTGCTCCTAATAGGAATGTGGAAATCAAAATATCTTAACACTAGACAGAATATTAAGAAAAAACATAATTACGTTTTTTAACTTAACTCTCATTGAGCGGGATACAGGAAAGTAGGGTAAGTGGGAACCTGGGAACCCTGTATTAAGAAACTTCCGTTCCCCACTTTCTGCTGAAGTCTCGGTGCCTAGTTACCAGGATGAGGAAATGAAAATATGAAATTGAAACCATAACTCGCATTTACAGTCAAACCCGCGCCACGACTACGTCTTTATTAAAATATAAAATTAATTATGACCAGTATTATGTTATATGCTGTTCAAGTTTAAACCATGATCTTATGAAACCATCAAACCAAACTTTAAAAAATACTTAAAATATGCAGAATATATTATACATTTAAATTTCTTATCACTTTTAAAATTTAACACACCTTGTTAAGCTCTGTTTCATTCTTATATTGTATGGAATACAATTATGTTGAATTGTTTTTGTTATCTGACTAAAATTGGTGAACAAGAAATTTCAATATGTTTTAAAATTATAAAATATATGTACATTTCTGTTAGTGTTTTGTTGAATGTATACTTGTAATAATTGCTAATAAAATGTTGTCTAGTCTGTGTTTCTTAATAGTGGCACATTAGTAAACAAAAAGGTTGTGGCTAAGATATAGCCAAGGGGCAGCATCTGACTGTAAATGTGATGGTTGTGGGTTTGTTGCTTGGGGAAATAAATTATTTTCAAATTTATTTATTTTATTCTTTGTGTTTTGGCAATTTCTTCATGTTGTAATAATTTTGAACACACTTACTAACTTCCATTTAAAGAAATATGTTTACATACGAGTCAATCTTGTCAGCAGTCTCATGTCAGTAGGCAATGCACCAATTGGAGCTGGTGGATGTTGAAATATACTTCTCAATGCACATAAACATGCCTCTGCGAACCTGGTACCAGTTGGAACCACCCTTAATAACTCTACTAACACTATAGTTGAACCCTGTTCTACTAATGATGTGACATTGTCCTGCGTGCCCTTTGCCAATGATCCTGTGATATCATAAAAAATAAATGTGTTTTATTTATTTTTTTGTAGAAAGTATTATCATTTAGTTATTATTTTATTCAAATTATGCAGTGTACAATTTAAAGTTACAGCTTTACTACTATGTCCTATTTATTAAGAAAACAAGTGCAAAGTTCAATTCATTGTATATAAATATTTTCTATCTAAACATATGATTATGTAAACACATACCATGTATCAAACCGTGTTTAAAATATTTTAAATATTTTATTATAAAGTAATGAGTTATAATTAATTACGATAAAATTAAAATAACAAAACATACTAAAGTGACAGTTTTATTATATTGAGGCTTAATTCTATCAATAGTATGACATTGATTTCAAAGGACAAGCAGTGTGTGCATGTTTGCCAAGCATATAAGTAACTCAATTTCCTTATGATTTTGAAATATATTTTTACCTATTGTAATTGTTGCTTCAAGACGTATATTTGGATCAAGGGAATCGTCGGTCATCAGTTGCAGCAGTCTAGGAACTATTCCTTGTTGAATGACAGAACTCTTCTGCCTATTACTACCTATCACGGAATTCTTCAGAGTTATTAATGCTTCCAGTATTTTTTCAGGACTTGAAGAATACAGCTCGTCAATATAAGTACGCGAACTCTCTATATCCTTTCGGCAAAAAGTTAAGTTATAGGTTATATAGGCTAAGCTTATAAATTAAAATTTTAAAAATAACAGCATTATAAAGTCATTAATTTTTACCATGAATATAGTAAGCTGCTGCATATTTTTTGATATCTACGCAGAACTGTTGTTAAAAATATCACTAAAATTATTTTATGAACCGATTGGCGAATACGCTGTCGTTGTCAGTCGAACATATGTCAACAGTCACGACTCATGTCTTTGATGTATATACCGCAGATTAACTATAGAAATTTAACCAGATATTTTTTTTTGTTTTTTATTGACTTTTAATACAGAATGGCATATTTTTTTATTATATACAGTAAAGGATATTATTAAAAATAAAAATAAATAATTTTAATTTAATTGTGCACACCACTAGTTGATATTAGTTATTATGACAATTTACATAATTTGACGTTTGTATTTGTACTTTGTCAATTGTAGAGAAAGTTTTGTTTTTCTTAAAACAGTTGTTTCTACACTAAATTGTGTAGTTGTCCGAACTAAAATAACGCTTGGTATGTGCTCTTTAGCTTTCTAAAATAATAACCAATTAGAATAGTATTTATAATGGCTGATTCCGGGGTTGACACTGGTAATGAAAGCAGCGATAATCCTGTTTTCGACCATTCATACTGTGTGTCAGAATTTAATCCTCCAGCAATACCAATAAACCTGGCAGGACAACCTATGCCAATAGAGTTCTTAGATGAACCTCATGAGCACATTGGTAAAATAAAATGCTCCACAAAGGCCAGACATTGCAGATTGAAGTATAGATATTCAATTTATTCTTCGAGAAACAAGAAATTACGGTTTGCAGCTTCTACCAATAATACAGATCTTGTTGAAAAGCTGCTTCTATCTGGAGCTGATCCTAATTGTTCAGATGAACATAAAAGAAGTCCTTTGCATTTAGCGGCTTGTAGGGGCTATGTCGATGTAGTTAAAATGTTAATAAGACATGGAGCCAATCCTAATATTAAAGACACATTAGGGAATACACCACTTCACTTAGCTGCATGTACAAATCACATTCCAGTCGTAATTGAGTTACTAGATGCTGGAACTGATGTAAATTCCCATGACAAAAATGGACGTAATCCCATTCAATTGGCCCAAAGTAAATTGAAATTAATACAAATGAGACCAAGTGGGGCTGGACATTTTGAGGAGACTAAGCAACTTATAAGTGAAATTTGCCTAGTAGTCGAGATGATGTTGAAATATATGAAAATTCAAAAAGCTGATGCAGGAGAATTGGAATCAGTTAGAGAAAGATTAGAAAATGTGAGCACCAGGGAACAAGTTGATTCTGAAGTACAAAACCTGCTAGACAGTCTTGATTCTCTAAAGCTGAGATAAAATGTTATATTAAAGTACCAAGACTGTTTACATAAAATAACTGCCTAAATAAGAGCTCTTAAAGTTAGAAATGTTCTTTTAAACAATTCGTGTCATCACTTTATTTTTATTATGATTATTGACATAAGTAAAGATTAATTATTTGTATAAACTATAAAGAGACAGATTGTTCGCTTATCATTATAAGTGTTAAAATATATTTGTCTTAAATTAATTTAACAAAATGCATTGTTCGACTATTATCTCATGGAAATAAATCTACTAATATACTTTACTTAGATTTTTATTTGATACACACACCAATCACATGCACCACATTGAAACAAAAACAACTAAACCAATGAATATCCATTTATTAACAATATTTATTATTTAATAATTTTAAATTTATTATATAAATTAAAAAGGAATGTTTACATCCTTTATAACATAGCATTTTTTAATATCTTATACCATTGCACTAACAATATAAGGAATGTACATACAAACAAATTTATTTATGCAAATTAATTTGTGCAGATTAACACCATATATAAAAAATTTGCGCAATTCTTTTGCTTTATGCTTTATCTCACATATAGGCAGAGCAACATTATGAAAATTATTAATTCCTTAAGTGGGAATCAAATCCACAATTGTCATGTTTACTGTCAGATATTGTACTACTGCACTACAGGTGTTCAATCTTTGCACAATTAAAAATAATGAAATGCAAATATACAATAAAACCAAGAAAATAACTATAAAGATAATAAGCATGCTAATTATAATTATTGTGATAAATTGTAAATTATTTATATATGTTTTTATAATTTTATGATGATAAAGGAAAATAAAACTTTATATACAACAAAACTTAGTAAAATATAAATTATTGTTTAAAGAATTTTATGAATCATATTACATTATATATAATATGACAACTTTAAAAATGAAATATTCAAAGTAAAAATTGAGGCTATAAAAGTTAAATGTTATAAAAATATTACTGTAGTAAAGTTTCAGAATAGCTATTAACAAATAATGTTACTGTATTATTAGGAAATTTATTATATACATATATTAGGCACAGAAATATGGGGTCAACACAGCTGTATTGAAAAGCAATATTTATCACAGAAACATTATAAAATATAATTAAATTAATACTGCTAAATATTAAGTAATAAACAAATAACCCACTCCACTTATTATTATTTAGACAATTACAATCACACTCCAAAAGCTGCTAGCATCTTTACTTTGTAACAAAATACAATTCTAATTATTATCTGTACATCAATATTACTCTATGCCACAACATATGACAAGGATTGGAACATAATGTTAAAAGAATAATGTTACATATATACATATTTATTTTAACTATAGCAGGGTAGGCAGAGGGAAACTAGTGTTAGGACACTGTTACCCACACACCATCCAATTTTCGAAAGCTTGCTTGTTGAGGGGCGGAACTCAACATCGCGATTTCTCCTGTTACTAGAGAAAACAAATCAGTCCCCCAAGTGGGAATCGAACCCACAGAAGCCATGTTTACAGTCAGATGCTGAACTGCTGCACAACGACGGTCTCATAAATATTATCATTATGTATGTAAATAACTACTTAATTATACACAAAACCATTTTGTTTTAAAGTCTAGTGTTTAATTAAACAATAATAACTAGATATTAAAATGATTATAAATAGATTGTGTCGTCTTTGAACGTTATAAATGTGACGATACTCTAGGAAATAGCCACATAGGCTCAATTATTAAGACAAATTATTATTTGTAATCTTTAAAAAATAATATGTTTTTTTTGTATAGTATCTAAGTATTTATATATATCTATATACATACTTAGGATAATCTTATCTGAAACTAATTGTTGAGCCGATAAGAGAATTGATATTTTATAGTACAAATGTATAGCAGAATGTTTTTTTTTCTTCATTTAAAAACACATATTATATAAAATTATCTTGTATTTAGCATTAAATATTATACAACATTATTTTAACTTATGAAGTTGGGATTTTGTCAATTTGCACATTTTATAATAGCTTTAGAGTAAAGTAAAGTAAATTGTAGTAAAAAAAGTAATAAAGTCATTAATTACAGAGAGGTTTAGATTGTTTACTCTAACAAAAAATAATATTATAATAGCAAGCTATAGATAGCATCACATGTTTATCCGCCTTAACATTTTATTACCAGGCAATTCTTTTCAATACTATATTTTCATATAAAGGAATATTACACATACATAAGTGATTTCGATTGTCAATATCCGTATTGCCTTACTTTGAAGCGCTTTATATAGTTAACACAATAAACATGATTATTGATCAATTCCCTCAAAACATTTTAGAGTGCAAAATATATTGGCACTATTTATATATATATTATTTAACATTTTGACTAGTTATTATTATTATAATGCCTTTCATCGAAAGAACCGATTTACTTAAATTATTATCACAATTGCAGCTGTTTTAGGGAAATGTTTCTTTTATAAATTTATATTGTTTTTCAAATGGACAGATAATAAAAATAAATTACTTTGATAACAGAATGGCATAATATATACTTATTATTCATAATCTTTTAATCTTACTTAGTTTTAATTAATTTATACGTGTTTGTGGCACAACCATTTCATGATATAAGAATATTATAATTTTAATTTGAAACCATTTATTGCACAAAGCATCGGCTCGGTAACTGTCTTCAAATTAAATCAGGCAAATTAGCGCTAACATATCATACGAGAAAATAACGCTATTTTGTATCTGGTACTAATAAATTTACTATATTAGGAAAGATTTCGGCTTGAATAGGACCGTATTCTACGAGTTCACCGTCTACAGTGAGATATCCGTTTGGTCCCTCTGGTACTATCCTGAAGGCGCTTACAGGAATCATTTTGATATATTCCGTGTTCATATCAGAATGATTACCTTGGCTCATTCCTATGAGAAATGAGAATATTTGTGATCTCGATATACCAGCTTTTATGATGAGCATCCACATGACCCCATCTGATAATTGGGAGCGTGGTGCGAATAGTAAATCTTCACCGATATAAGATTGGTACGATACGTGGACCATTACGAACTCGCCATGCTCGTGGACCCAGTGGGAAGGCAATGTCGACATAAGGGAAGGCAAGTGCGAAGCGGGACCGTGCATACACGCGTGTACCGGCGATCGCATTTCAGAGCCGGCACTTGTGACACTGTGGTACTCAGAACCCCTTGTACTATAAAACGCGCTTCTTCGAGAATTTACCGAATACCACGAATCGACACGTTGGTGTTGTTTACCATTCACCGCGCTGGTAAAGACCTCGGAATTTTCGTCGCAATCGAAGAACGCTTCAGCGTCGGGTGAGTCAAGAGCACCGTCTTGACTCACACTGTGGCTGATTGTGAGCGGGTGTTTCGGTTTGGGCAAATTGCTTATATCCTTTATTTTTGCGTAACTGACGACTCCCTTGTATTTCCTCAGTCCGACCAGTCTCGCCATCGCCCACAGCGTGAACCTCTGCCCTCCGATCGCCCGTAATCGTTCACTCTCTATATCGATATCTGATAGCAAGCCCCAGCCCACTGATAAGAAGGAAAAAAATATCTGCAAAAAATATTATTAATATGAATTTTATTATATAAAAGGAAATTTAAACATCGAGGTCAGTGGTGTAAGAGATGTAAACGGGACAGGTTCGATTCCCAATGGAGAAAATGAAGTCTTTAATGTATTCTTTTCCTCGCTCTGTTAACGAGGTAAAGCGCAGCGTCGAGTTCCGTAACTCAACATGCAATACCTAGAGAATTCGGCGAAAAGTGTGGAACAGAAGTGTCTTAATGGGAACGGGATGGTTTAACACTAGGTTCCCATGTTTCCTCTGCCAACCCTGTTTTATGCCTGGGGTATGTTATATACAGAGAATAATCATAAACATGTTATATACAGAGAACGCTCAAATAAATATTTAAGTACGCCTCCTTTTTTGACTCGGTCGGTTTTTTGTAACATTATACAAATTTTCCAAATACGTAGCACTACGTAATTGAAATTAGAATATATTTGAATGCATTCACGTGTACAATAAATAGGCGTTATCGTGAATACGTAATCACTTCGTACAGAGGTATCTATAGGTACGGATGTTATAGAATCAATTATATAGATACAATCAGCTTCACGCTGTGTTCCACACACAGCAGGGTAGACAGAGGGTACCTAGTGTTTAGACACTCCGTTCCCTACTTTCCGCCGAATTCTGGAGGCATTGCATGTCGAGAGGCAGAGCTCAACGCCGCGCTTTGCCTCGACACCGGGGCGAA
>FAPJ01002401.1:1246-14755 GCA_001485985.1 Heliconius ethilla aerotome | reverse complement strand
TGGCGGAACTAAACGCCGCGCTCTTCCTCGATATCAGAGCGAAGAAATGGAAATGTAAATTTAAATAAATATTTCATTTCCTCTGCCTCTACTTACCTACCTAACTTTTATATTTATAATTATTGTTTATCTTCCAGAGTATAGGTGAACCCGGTACCCAAATGACTCTCAAAACTTTCCATTTCGCCGGAGTAGCGTCAATGAACATCACCCAAGGAGTTCCCCGTGTTAAAGAAATTATTAATGCATCTCGTAATATATCCACGCCTATCATAACTGCTGAACTCATGGACCCGTATGATCAGGAGTTTGCCAGACGAGTTAAGGGGAGAGTGGAGAAGACCACACTGGGGGAGGTGAGTTTGCCAGTTTAATAATTTTAGTTGAATGAGTATGTCATATGTATATCTAAAGTGATGTATTTGGTTAATGTGTAAACATCTTTACGCGAACGCTTTACTTGTTCTATTATATTTTTATGAATATTTATTGTTTAAACTTTTTAAGTTCTTTATTGGAACTGCAAATTAATAATTAAAAAGTAAATCTATATCTATACACAGATAACAACTTACATAGATGAAGTTTACCTTCCAAACGAGTGCTTCCTTCTGCTGCGTTTGGACGCGGAACGAATTCGTCTTCTTTGCTTAGAAGTTAACGTTCATAGCGTTGTTTACTCGTGAGTATTTTTTTAAAATAATTTCTTGTGGTATTTTGCCGTATTGGCATAGCGTGTAACTGTAAATGCAAAGGTTGTGGGTTCGATTCCCACTCTCTCTTGTTTGCTCAATCCGTATTTAACCTTTAAAAATTAGGTATACATAGGTAACCACCTAGTACTTTTGTGTACCCAATTTTTATTAATCCTCAGAAATTATTGTACTACTCTATCACTACCAAACTACTTTTTTTTAATCAGCTTCACGCTGTATCCCGCACACAGCAAGGTTCATTTTCCAAAGATGTAACCTGGTATTAAGACACTCCGTTCCGTCGAATTCTGGAGGCAATGCGTGTTGAGTGGCAGAACTCAACGCCAGCCTTTGCCATCACACCAGAACGAAGAAATGGAAATACAAATTTTATATACATATTTTATTTCTTCGAGTGGGGATAGAACCCACAACGAGTCAGTTTACAGTCATACTTTGTGCCTTTGTGCAGCGACTAGCCTTTTATCTATATATTTTTATTTTCTTTCAGAATATGCACATCGAAACTAAAACTTAAGTCCTGTAACGTGATAGCAGTATCAGAATGGGCGGTCAAAGTGTACGCCGACGGTCGTCCAACGAGTGGAAGCTGGTTGAACATGGCCCTGCAGCAGCTGGCTCGTCAACTACCCCTGGTTGTGGTGAAGGGGCTGCCGAGGGTGTCGAGGGCAGTGATCGCGTGTGATGATACTGTTGCTATCAACAGGTGATTAAAGGTCTATTGGTTAATAAAAGATATGCAGTGTTAAGCTCTAATGAATTGTGATTATATATGATATTTAGATGTTCTGGTTGTGAACGTGAATTAAATTCTTAATTATAGCTTATTAAACCTAATTCAGTTTATGAAACTTAAAACTTACCTCATTTTTGTATAATTTCAGATACAAACTGTGTGTGGAAGGTGATGGGCTTAGAGACGTAATGGCGACATACGGCATTGACGGGAGGAAGACGTCTTCAAATAATATCTTAGAAGTAATGATTTTTAACTTTGATAATAAATTATTATATTTTATTCCCATTCACGTATCGGTCTGGTGTCGTTGTTTTGGTTTAAATAAACATAATAATGGGATGAAATAATATCTCAGAATCACTGTGTATCCCGTATATAACAGGGTAGATAGAAATAAGTTAGTAACTATATATTCCATTCTCCAATTATTTTTATGAACTGGAACGATGGAAGGAACTGGGCAATAGAGGAACAAAGTCGCCCTTATGTAATCAAAATTAAAATAAACTTATATTGTATACATTGCAGCGTTGCTTAGATTTCTTGCTTACCAGCAAGTAACTGAACAGAAAGTGCCAAACCTATTCTATTTGGTAACAATTTTCGTTCCATTCCCCAGGTATTCCAAACCCTGGGTATCGAAGCGGCAGCATCCACCATAATGAGCGAGATAGAGGCGGTGATGGCGGGCCACGGCATGGCCGTCGACCGCCGCCATGTGGCGCTGCTGGCGGCGCAGATGTGCGCGCGCGGAGAAGTGCTGGGCATCACCAGGTACGGGCTGGCCAGGATGAAGGAGAGCGTCCTGAATTTGGCCAGTGTAAGTATTGTTATCATTGGCTCTGTCTTTATTTGTATCAATTTTATTCATCTTCACGGTGTATCCCGCATAACCGGGTCGGCAGTGAGAATTTGATGTTAAAACAGTCTGTTCCCATTAGGACACTTACGTCCCTCACTTTCACAGAATTCTTGAGGCATTGTGGGTTGATTGGCGGATCTATAGTTCCGCCAATCAACCTGATTGAACCTCATTTTGTTGCTTCATTACCAGAGCTAGGATATTTTCATAGATTTGGTAATGAGGCAAAAAATCAATCAATCCGAGTGGGAATCGAACCTATCAGTCATATTTTACAATCGCACGATTGTGGTCCTCCGACACGGTGCCCTCAACTATATATTATCTTAATTTTATTATATGTAAAGAATCAAATTTATATTTTTAATTGTAATTTTGTCACGGTATGGCGTTGAGTTGAATCTTAAACACTAGATTTTTAGGTTGCTCTCTTTCTTCCCCTCCATTTATAACAAGGTTCTTCTCCCTAAAATATAGCTTATATCAAATGTTCTAATAAATTACAGTTCGAAAAAACAGCCGACCATTTGTTCGACGCGGCGTACTACGGACAACGGGACCGTATCGAGGGGGTCTCAGAGTGCATCATCCTGGGGGTCCCTGCGGGCATCGGTACCGGGGTATTGCAGCTGCTGCACCATCACCCCCAGCACCCCCAACACCCCCAGGGTGCCAAACCCAAGTTGTTATTTGATAATCCTGAGTATCATAATTCTATATGGGAATAATAAATTGATAACATGTATTTCTACTGTTTTTATTTCATTTTGGGCAATCTTGTATTCGAGATCGCCCATCAAGGGCCTAATTGTAGCAATTTTGCCCATTTATTAATGACAGAGGAATAAAACGGATTTCTCCGTTTCCGGTACAAAACTCTAAAAAACGGCCTTAACTTAAAATATTGCAATGATGGACACCCAAACAGTCATCTAAGATTAGATTTTTTATTATTTCTTATTCGATTTCTTTTTTAACGTTTGTGAATAAAAACACAGAATAATGTTACATTTTTATTAACAATAACGCTAAACTAGCCATACTAAATGCAAAACAACAAGCACACATTCATTATTACTACACACTATATTTATATTCTTATAAAGAACCTTCAAACCTTACAAACAAAGTGAAACAAAAGAATATTAAAGCATTTAGCTTACATTAACTTATTATTTCATATAACAAATATATATAAAGTAAAATGGCTCACGCTCTATTTTACTTTATTTATTGGACAATTTATTTATAATTGTGGCACAACTCATGCAATTATCTTGAAGTTAATACACATTTTTCCAAAAACTAAGTGTTAAGCAGCCTTCGCTTTGGCCAGTTCAGCTTTATGCTCGTCCACTTTGGTCCATTTCTCGCTGACTTTCCACAGCCACTGCGCTAGTTCGTAATCTTGAGCTGTTTCAGAGGGTTGAGACTTTTGCATGTCCCTAAAAATAATATTATCATTTATTTATGTTTTTACATAATATAATGTAACTGAAATAGAAAGTTGTTTTAAGTAAAATGGACACATATACACTACACGCCCGAACAAATCAAAATATCCTTTATTTTTTATTAGGCTATTATATTGGAAGAGCCGGAAAGAGACTTAACAATTGCTCTTTTAAAAATATAATTTATAATAGATGTGATTTATAAGTAATCCCTTAAACCTTATAATACTTACACATAGTAATCTCCAGCGCTTTGTTCCAATTCCGGGTCAAGAGCAGCGTGGAGTATAACCTGTAAAATTAAATATTATATTTACTTTATTAAGTGAATAAGCACCAAAACAAATTATAATAATGCTGGCCAGCTATGCTGTCTATTGGTTGTAGATTCAATTTCTTTTGAACAATGCTTTTAGAAATGGAAGACGGAATATACTAGATATTCAACGTATAGATGAAAATATAAAAAACTAGCGACCCAAACGCGGCATCGCCCGATATAAAAACACATAAATTTTAACCTATGTTTTACCCTGATGTATAAGCTATATTACTGTAAAGTCACCTAAATCCGATTAGTAGTTTTTGCATAAAAGTGGAACAAACATCCATCCTCACAAATTTTCACATTTATAATATTAGTAGGGCTCACCTGTGCCCCGGTCCTGGCCCTCTTCATGACAGGCCAGAAGATTGGGTACACGAAGAAGCGCGTGATGCTCTTCATCATAGCGAGGTTCCTCGTTAGGTTGGTGTCCGTGAACCCTGGGTCCACCGCTGTCACTGCTACACCTTTGTCTGGGGGATTATTTTTTGTGTTTACCTACAGGCGTTTATATATTTCAATGAATACGTTTTTCGTTTTATGATACAAAAAACAATCATGGCACAGTAAATCTTATGTAAAAGTGTACTTTACGTAACGTTTAATTAAATTTTATTCGGAGGAACATATTATACGAACTTCTACGTACGGCTTCGCCTTCGCAGTTTAATGGAAATACTTAAGTAACAGTTGTTGTTATTACACCTTAATAATGAAGTATCCGAGGTAACTCTGACCGTAAGTAGAGTGGGTAACATTAAAACACATAACATGATGTATAGCGTATAGTTAATTTTGTTTTAGCTTCACAGTGTATCTTGCATCTATATAAGAGAGTAGATAGAGAGAGTGTTAAGGCACTTCGCTGAAACCTTTTCCGAATTCTGGAGGGATTGCGTGTTGAGTACAGAAGTCAACGTCGCGAATTAAATGAAAATATTAAACAATATAAATGTGTTTTTTATTCTAAAAATATTAAAATAGATATCTCACCCAACATTTGCCTCCCTAGTTCTCTCGCAAAAAGCACATTCGCTAGCTTGCTCTGGTTGTACGCGGCTACTGCATCGTATTTTTGGGTAAAATTTAGGTCTTCCTTATTAATTTCGCCTTTTTGATGAGCACTGCACGTCACCACCACTATTCTGCTTGGCGTAGATTGCTTGAAAATGGTTAAAATTGTATAACTAGGGTCATTAATCAGTCATATCCTATTAATAATAATTATACTATAATGAGGCCTATCGTGGCTCAGGGTCACAAGCTTGTGGTTGTGAGTTCGATTCTGACTCGGGGAATGAATTATTTATTATGTTAATATTCAGATTTTTTATCTTCATACTGTATTCTGTTGTTGTCTGCAGGGTAGGCAGAGGGAACATTAGGTTCCGATTCTATTTACTAAGACACTTCGTTATTAACTTTCCGCCGAGTTTTCGAGACATTTTGTGTTGCTTAGCGAAACTTGACGCCACGGTTTGTCGTACCAGAGCGACGAAATGAAAATAGCTAAATAATTCCGTCGAGGGGGAAAAAAATATTTTTGTAAATTATAAAAATATAATTAAAATACCTTTATAGTATCCAAAAGTAACTGAGTTAATAAGAAGTGTCCAAAGTGGTTGACGCCGAGTTGAGTTTCGAACCCCTCCTTCGTTACGCCTTTGGGAGTTTCCATGACTCCTGCGTTATTTACCAATATGTCGACATAGGGCTCTTCCGCTTTCATCCTTTTTCAAATTACTTTATTTTTAGTAAACTTATCGATTAAAGAGTATAAGAAGAGTAAGAATATGATTTTTTTATAAATATTTAACTTTGTCTATTAACCGACATCAAAAAAAGACCTCAGATATTTACTTAAACGACGTTAATAATATGATATGGTAATAATTAACAGATATCAAATAAATCTTTTTAATTTTTTAAACAATTTGTTATCTTTTTTTACATAGCAGGGTATGCAGGGTATTTCTCTGGGATCCTGGAAAGCTAGTGCTACGTTCCCATTAAGACACTTCAGTTTCCCACTTTTCAACGAAAAAAAAAACGCCGCATTTTTTTTATAACTAAAATATAAATTTTAAGCTCCCATTATCTATTTCTAATCACCTGGCAACAAAAGCTCGTATAGATGCTGCACTCGCGAGGTCACAAGGTCTACAGTAAACATATTTATTGTTCGTCTCCAACACAATGTCGCGACGGACTTCCTCACACCTCGGCATGTTACGACATGCCATGAACACCTGGATAAAATGGCATTAGGAAATAGTATAGTATTATTTTTTAGTTTTATGAATCACTCAAATACAGTGTAGGTATGGTAGGCAGAGCGTACCTCGTATTTTCTTTAGCTTCACGCAGTATCCCGCGTAAATAGCAGTAGCCAAAGGGAAACGGGAAACCGCTGACCTTTGAGTAGTGGAACTTATCGACGGGTTATAACTCGTTACCAGAGTGAGGATTTTTTTAGGGGAGGCAATCCACAACGCACGCTTGTGTCTCTCGATCCCAGGTTCACCTGCCTACCTAAGCTAAAAAAATAATATCCACTATTTTTACATGCTATTTCTTTAATCTTGATTTGTCCGACCTTCTCGCTGGTCCACAACACTACGAGGTATATTGTTATAGAACTATAATCACATCATCATATGATCAACAAATACCTTAGCTCCTCTCTTTGCAAACTCCCAGACGGCCTCCTTTCCGATGCCGCTGGTGGCGCCCGTCACTATGACAGTCTTGCCTTCAGCTGAAGCATGTTTATCGAAGGCTACTCCTCCATTCATGTCCCTTTAAAATTTACGAAGGCAGAATATGTTATTTAAATAAAAAAATAAAATCAACCAGCTTCACGCTGCATCTCGCACACAGCAGGGTAGGTAGATGGAACCTAGTGTTAAGTTTCCTAGCTTTACTTTCCGCCGAATTCTGGAGGCATTGTGTGTTGAATGTTGACAATAATAATTCACACCCTAAACTATAATTTTAGAATTTGACATAAAAAAATTAAATATTACTGATAACACAGGACTTTTGGAAACGTATAAAAATGTTATGAGCCAAATGCCAGTGAAAATATACTGCTGCCTTGAGTTTGCCTTCAGAATTAGTCAAAAAATTGGGATCAGAAGCGTCTTAATGGAACCGGAGCGTCTTAACACTAGGTTCCCAGGTTCCCCTACTACTTATGTGCTGTGCGAGATACAGTGTGGAGCTAAAATCGAAATAGCACAGTAAATAAGTAAAACTTACAAATTATAATATTATAAGTTAGAACTTACTTTATAATACACAGTATTCCGGCTCCGGCCGCCACGCCCGTCAGCAGAGTGACAGGGATGTTGGGCACCCACATGCTGTACAGACATAATATCTAAATAATTGAAGATATATAATCATTCGTAACTGAGGCACACGAAACACGGTATGGGTATAAATACTTTACCCTATATGCTGTTTCTGTAGAAGGAGCGCAGACGCTTCCAGCCTGTACCTATATACCTAACAATTTTTTTTTTATCAATAAGTAAAGGTTCTGCATATAAATGTTGCATAAACAACGATAATACGGATTTAAAATTTAATTCTCTTAAAAACCTCGTGATTTCTCCCCTTTACCCAATGGGGAGAAATCACGAGGTTTTTAATAACTACCACAAAAATAACTTTTGCCATATTACCAAAGGGTCTCTTTTATTAAGAATTAATTTTTTTTGCTAATTGCGTAGGTTTACAACTTTGAATATATAAAGTCCTTAGACTACTTATGCAGATTTTTTTAAAAAGTGATTTTTACTCGTTTCTTTTCTAAATTTTAAGTTTTATAATTGGATTAGGAAAGAAAACAATTATAGTTTTTAATAACTTTATTTTAAAGTGTATGGCTAATCTCGTCGTTTACAGTGCTAACTAAGTACTGAAAACTATTTGTAATTTTAAAAACATATGAAATATGTGAGAATACATTGATAAAGTATGAAAGTGTATTTTACAGTTACATACAGGTGCACTTAGTTTTATTTTAAAATATATCTAATAAAGTAACTAGTGGCAAGAATCGAACCCACAATCACATTGTATAGGAACAGGAAGGCAACATAACAATACTGAACGTATACTCACATATTTCTGGCTATAGCTTAACTTTCAGTCGGGTGGAGGAAGATTTAAAGCATTTACATAATCTATGGAAAGCCCATATGTCTATGATAAGAAATTAAGGTTAATTTATATAAAAAATATAATTTTATTATTGGCAAAATAATATTGCTATTTAGGTTATTTCTAATTTCATTGATTATTAAAGCAATAACTATTTCGCTAAGTCAATAAAGTTATGAAAAAAAATATTTTTTATAAAAAATTCTGTGAAAGATTATAAAAAAGACTTGGTTTTTTAGGCTTTGAATTCTTTTATAACAGTAAAGTTTTATATGAAATATTGTGTGGCTTGGTAAGTACCCGCCATGGAAGCTGTTATAGCAATTAACAGTACAATCAACAAGGATTTTTTCTTACTTTTGATCAATTTCTTCTTGAATGAAATATGCGCAAAACTTCAGAAAATTTAACTTATAAGCATCCACGGCTTTATATAAAATACAATTTCAGTCAAAATAAATACATAAATGCCTAATATACATATATAATGTTAAAGAGATTAAGCCATATCATAAAGGCACTAAACCAGTGAATGAATTAATAAAATACTTTTTCACATTCATAGAGAATGAAATGATTTTATAAAATGGTGGTTATTTGTTAAAACTAAATCAATATATAAAGTGAGATTAATTCTTACTATAAATAATTTATTTACTTATACAAACAAAACTTTTGTTGATTCTAGTGAGTATTCTTGCTTATTAATATGTAGTTATTACAATGAATGTCTAATTCAAAGAAGTTTAAGCAACTTATGAACACTTCAATGCACCCTTAGATTAAAAATAACCTAACTCAAAGTTTGTATAACTTCTATAATATAATAGAGACAAAAAAACTCATTTCAAGATTAAATAATGATTTTTCAGAAAAATTAAAAAGTTTGGATCAGTTAATCACTTATCTAATGGTGCAATAAGTGCATATGTAGGTACATATACAAGTAAACATAATTTCATTAACTTTACAAAATTGACCATTTTAATAGCTCTAGATAAAATAAAATATAATATGCATAAATTTAAGATTTGTAAATAAAAATATCATGTCTTAAATAAAAATATCTTAAATAAAAATATTACATGTATAGCAAGACTCAAGAGACGGAAAAAAATATTATGTAGGTAACTATGTATTACAATTGTATCACAACCTGGTTAAAAAAATCTCTGAATAATTAGTATTTGTGAAAAATTAAACAATTTCTTTTTTTTTAAAAGTACATAAAAATAATACTGTAGAAAAGAAAAAAATATAAAAACTTCATATATGAAAGCAATTAAAGCAAAACCAATTAATTGGGTATTTCATTAAATTATTTAATTTTTCTTAATATTTTTTTTTTATTTAAAAAGCATATTCAGGTACTAGGTATTCTATAAAAAATTGAGAATACCCTCAATTTGTCTAAATAATGCTCAACCAATGGTTTTTCATAGTAAATGTTACATAGATATAATTTTGATTATTTACATACATTTATAATACTTTGCAAACATAAAAAAACTAATGTAATAGGAATCAGTGCCTCTTAGAAACAGTCAGTGTTTTCAAGAGGCACTGGCAAATTTCCAGTACATTTAATTTTTAATATGTCTCTTTCAATATCTTTCTATCTTTAGTGTGGAATAACACTTTAAAAATGTTAAAAATACATTTAAGATAGTTTTAATTGCTCCCTTAAGTTAAAATCTATGAGATTCGTGTTAAATTCTAAATCTAAGTCTAAGGTGATTAATAAAATTGTGTTAATATGATTCTTTTAGTGTAAGTGGTTTGTTGATTCATATTTTGAAGTGTCAATTTATTCTACAGCTGTACACAGAAATGTTAATTAGTGTTTCTTCCAATATTTCAAATGCATAAAATAACAGTATAATATCACTAATCCAGGATTTCAATAGAATGAAACATTCAATGATCACCCATCGAATATAATTCTTATAGAAATATGGAAGAAAAGATTTCTAAGCCAGCCAATTCCATACCATAAGGTATAAAAGTTGCATAACAAGTTAAATTTAAATTGAGGATTATTTGAAAACGATGTAAATTAGTTAATCTTGAGATATGTTATAATAATAAAGAAACAGTATAAAATTTTTTTTTTCCTTTAATGAAATGTAGTAAATATACAATCCTCTCATATTGTGTCAGATTAGTGGTATTTTATTATTGTTTCTTTAAACAAGTATTCAACTCCAATAGGAGAAATGATATGTATAAGAAAGAGAAGAGAATGGTTGTGACCCACAATGTGTGTAAAATAGTGTGATACAAAGACTGTGACCTAAATACATATATAACTAATAAAGCGTTACTTTATTGTTTTATATTATTGAGCTTCCCTTTATTTTATATGTATCATATTTAATCTTGATTTATATTACAAGAATGTCACTTCCCTCGGGGGACCCTCAGGTCCCCTAGTTGCATGTAAAGTGAAATATTATTTATATTTTGCTTCTAAGCTATGTCTAGTTGCTATACTAATATGGATATGGTTTTAACTTGACTAGTAGTAACACAGTGGATTAGTAACATTAAAGATTAGCTTGGTTTAGTGTTAAGTGTTGTAGTGCTCTTTGATTTAGAATTTTCATTTGATGATAATGGCCGAGCTATGCCTAATTTGACTATTCCTCGAGGTGCTCCTTTTAATGCTTGAACTGCTTGGTCTAAGGTTGCATTTTTAATGACAGCTCCGTTAACTGACACAATTTTGTCTCCAGGTGATATTTCACCATTCTTCTCAGCTACACCTCCCGGTACCAAACTCCTCACCACTATAACAGTACCATTAGGATCTATAGGGTCTTGGTAATCAAGTATTGAGAAACCAAGACCCTGGTCAGCTTTGAGTAGTTCCACTATATCCTCTTTGCTTTGCCACATAGCTAAACCAGACACACACTCTAAAGATTTAGACTTTTTAGAGTGGCCAGACTGATTAGTCAATGTTGCCGTGCTTGAAGTGTTTATTGATGTATCTGATTGAGCTTTTACTAAAGTAGTTAGGTTATTAAGACTGCCTGATATAATTTTTCGAGCTTCAAAGCCTTCTCTATCTTGTGCCAAGTTTATAACAGGTCTCGGCCCACCTTCTGTACTGCTTCTCGCACACACTAAGCGTACACGATTTGGTAGCTGTTTCAAAATATTAACAACTTCTGTATGAGTCAAACCATGTAATCTATATTCATTCACTTCTAGTAACTCATCTCCAGCAGTCAAAGTACCCTGCTGCCCTACTGGACCTTCGGGCAGAACAGACCTGATATAATGATGTGGCCTGACTTCCTGTCCTCCTTCGACATCAACAGTACCTTCTAAACTTATTCCTAAGCCTGAAAGCTTGTGAACTTCAGCTACTATTATTTCATTTTCTGACCCTATTTCAGATTCCCATTTCTTTCTTATTTCTTCTTCATTTATAGCTAATATTGCATCAAACCTCTTGTCTAGTTCTTCTTGAGTAGGTTCATTAACTTCATTTTCTCCTACTTCTAATACACTTGAATCTATAGTTGTATTAGATTCAGGCTCGGGTTCAATTTCTACAGTACTGTTGTCAGCTTGGGAAGGCACTGGGAACCATGTTAAGGTAGTTGCTGATGGGGAGGGTGATGATGGTCTGTCTTCATTAAATATAGCCAGCTGTAAGTGCTCAAACTTAGGGCCTCTTAAATATCTTTCTAAAACTAAATGTACTGATATACCAGTATTTCTTAGAATTTCTACAGCTTGAGGATTGCTTTTGTCAGCCAAAGATACACCATCTACTTCAATTATTCTATCATTAATCTTAATTTTCCCACTTTGCTCGGCACTGCTGCCTTCTATAATACTCTTAACAAATATGCCTGATAATTCTTCCTTCTCGCAAACATATCCTGCCACAGTAATACCTAATCCATACACATTTTTATTTAAATCTACATGCACTATCTCTACTTCAGGTAAAGCAGGTATTTCAACAGGTACAGTAATTGTTATAGTGGGAGATACTGAGTCGGCTATGATTGGATGATCAGGAATCTGCTGGGGATTTTCACCGATAACACTGACAGCTGCCACTAAGTTTTCAATGTCACCATTTTGTCCATTAATATATTCACCATAGCACTGAGATAAGTCATAAACAGCACCATAGCCTGCCTCAATGAGGTGGCGGTCGAGTAGCTCTGGATCGGCGAGTAGCTTGGTTGGCACTAGAGCCGTGCCAGGGATAGGACCGCGGAGTGCGGCGGCCGGGTCCGCTGGTCTCGCCACTAGCAAGCGTACCGTAGGCCCCGCTTGTCGCAGTACAGCTGCCACCTGCTCAGACGTGAATCCTCGAAGGTTGACCGACCCTACTTGCAGCACGTGATCCCCGCTTTGCAGTCGGCCATCCTTGTCGGCGATTCCACCCGGCAACACGTACTTAATCACCACGCCCGTGCTTCTGCCACCAACTAAATTGAATCCTAGTCCGTTCCCGTCATTTGTGAGTTCAACCACTTCTACTTGCGCCCACTCCGTGCTCAGCACCATCGTCTTCCTAACCATCTGAGCCTCGAGACGTTACGTGATGCGTACGACGAGGTTATGACAGCCCAATAAATACATCTTGAATGAACGTAAACGAAATACGTATAACTTAATTGAATAGCACGGTTTTAAATTATAAACGTTTGCGACCGTTAATGTAAAAATCTTATAAATTATATATAAAAATGACATTTACATACTTGCTGAATCGGAGACAGCGAGAATGTGGCCAGCTCCTGGTAGGTTTGCCCAATGAATAAATTTATGCTAATGTCATAGTATATTTAACTTTATTATAATTTTTAGAGAACTATCGACAATAATTATATTTCATGCTTTTAAATATGAAAATAATCACGTACTATTTTACTTTCTCATTTATTTATTTGAATGAAGTGGCTAATGCCAAGAGGAGCATATACTTAATTTTTATTTGTTTCTAAAAACGTAGCACAGATGTCGCTCACGGAAAATGTTTTATTTTCCAATTGGAAGTAGTTGGTTTTTTTTATATTATCTACTGATCAAGAGGTGTCGCTATAGTAGTTAAAAAATTCTAATCAAATAAAAAAATGGATGAAATAAGTACGTTGTCTTTTTAAATTATTATTAATTAAATTTTAAAGTATGTTTGATGAATAAGAAAGAATGTGAATATATTATTTTAATAAATAAATTACAACAAAACAAAAATGTCTGATTAGCCATAT
>FAPJ01002386.1:0-16524 GCA_001485985.1 Heliconius ethilla aerotome | reverse complement strand
TAAACGTAAATAAATATTAGACTTCCTCGAGCGGGGGGTCGAAACACACAACCGTCGCGTTGCAGTCACACCCTTGTGCCGCTGCGCCGCGACGGCCTCACAATTAAACACTTTCCGATTTCACAATAGAAAAAAATATGAATATATTTAATACTTCGTATTACAAAATAACCCATACAAGATCTTCATATATATAAAATAATTAAAATTGCTACTAGTGATACTGATAAGGCAAAATATTTAATATCTATTGCTTTTCTATATAACTTTATCATCATGCATAACATGCCAAGCTAATTACACCACTACAAAATATTTTATTTGAACTATATATTTTATACCAATTATAACAAAATTTGCAGAGAGAACCTAGTAACAAGGCACTCTGTACTCCATTGTTTGTTCAAATTCGAGACATTGTGTCGATAGGAGAAACTCAATACCAGTTAATTTTGTTTGGAATTAACTGAATTCCTTTGGGTGCTGTACCACAATGGCTTCACAAAACTAAACTAACCACAATTATTTTTTACTAAGTCCAAACAACCTTTACAAAATATATTATGAAAATTCTACAACACAATAAGAATATATCTACACTATCACATTTCTGTGTGACAAATGATACAACAAAGTGATTATGTGATGGATCCTAAATTTCCTGACATCACTCACATTGGTAAATAGAATAACTTTAATAATTTGTATCACATGTGACATCACAAATGGTCATATTTATGTGACCCTATCACATATTTTTGAACCCCTGTTGCAAAGAGGAAATGAAATTACAAATAACAGCTAATCTAATCTAAAACTACATTAACTAGAACTAGAAAAAAAACAAACACATGCCATAATTACCATTACCTGTCCGAACAAGTCAGTCGCTTGAGGGTTTCTTAGATGCTCTGCTAAGCCGCTAGGACCTGGAGCCACACTCTTCTTACGGAGACCTGAGAAGTCCCAAACCCTCACTGATTGATCCAAAGAAGCTGACACTAAAAGATCTTCTGTAGGATGAAACTGAGCACACATGACATAGTGATTGTGACCGGTTAGCACACTGATGCATTGACGTGATTGCCAGTTCCATATTCTTATTGTCTGTTGAAAAAATAATTATTTACCTATAATATCCTTTTTACAATATTATTATGTATATTAACCCAGCAGGAGTGTGGTTGTGTGTGGGATACCTAGAGTTTATTTGTAGACATAGATGATTTTATGTGATGCTTATGTATAAATATATTATTTTTTTAATTGATTGCACCTTACTCAATGTAATTCTTTTCTCCACACTTAATTTTTGGGGCTTAATTTTTGTGTGTTTATTTACAAAAAAATTTAAGAAATATATTCTTTTTTACATTATATCTTCACTATTATAGTTGCTTTTCGAGTCATTTTTAATTTGAGATACTTTTATTTTAATATAATGATGTAATACCTGATCATCAGATGCACTCAAAATCCATGGATATTCATGATGGAAGAATGTTGTTCGAATGTAGTCTAAATGTCCCAATAATGTAAAAAGACATCTTCTTTGCTTATAATTCCATATCTATAAAGAATATTAGTACAGATTAGCATGTTTAAATGGTTTTTTTTGTAACTTATTTAATAGCAACATGTTTACATTACAGAACAGAAAGCTAGTGAAAAACCATTCTTGTTACTACTTCCACATTTATGTTGTAAATATAAACATTACTAAAAGTGGAATTTGAACCCACAACAGTCATGTGCAATCAGACACGTTTCAACAAAGCCACGAAAGCGCGTTTTTGAACTATTGGGTTCTTATTTAATCATAAATTATAGAAACATGCTACAACAATGTATGTAGTAGATTGTAAAACTATACCTTTATTTTGTAATCGTCTCCACCAGATACAAATAGAGGTTGTTGAATATGAAAACATATTCCACGTACAGGGCCGTCATGTTCATCAAATTTCTCTAATAGTGTACACATACGATAATCCCAAAGCTGGATAACTCCATTATGGAGACTGGCCAAAACCCAGGGTCTCTTCGCATGAAAGGATATACCTTTGACTCTTGCTGACTTAGTCTCAAATTTGGTCAGCATTATGAAATATTTTTCGGGATAAAACGCAGTATTTTCTTTATAATTTCACTTTAAATAAAACTAAACGCAAAGAACATCGACATCTCAACTGTCAAACCGGCTGACGTGACACGTCTGAAGTAGTGATGATTAGTTAATCATAGATAACAGTCAAAATTTGGTGAAACCATTTTAACATTTTGTAATGAATACAAATAACTTTTTATATTGGTATATTTTTTGCACAAAAGACAATAAATAATATTTTTAAAGAAAGAAAGAAATCAAAGAAAAAAAAACAAATAAAAGTAAAAACGTCGTAAATCCTGAATTATACAATTTACATATAGTTTCATAATTCATTTATTGTCTGTGTGTACTAAGAACTACCACTAAAACAACGTCAATTTTTGTAAACCATAATAATTATAACCTATTTGTAGTAACTACAAAATATATTTTATGTGCATATAAAGAAATGTTGACAATAACAAGTATACTTTCATAGTAGTACTTGTTAATAATTGTGAATGATTAACAGATATTGTTATTTATATGTGAAAAATTTTATTATAAAAAGATTTAAATCACCTGCAGCAATATGAATGAAGAAACAGAAAATGAAATGAGTAAGATATGTATTCCAGGAATGAGACTGAGTCCATCAGACAAAGAACATATATCTGGTCCAGGGACATACGAGTTAAAAGGCTACATATATGCATCTTTGGCGGGAGTTCTAAAAATGGAAGAGGATCATGATACAAAGGTGGTTATTGTTACATATTGACACTTTTTAAATGAAACTATTTTAGGCTTATTCATTCTGTATAGTTTGGTTTTCCAAAACTCGATGATTCAAATACTTTACAAAGGTCTTACACCTATGACTGTGCCCTACTGTAAATATATTTTGGAATACCAAAGTATACACAATTGTGTTAGAATCAAGAATTTGAAAGATTATTTATGCCTTAAACTATTAAAATTTTAAACTTTATTTTCATTTGTCATGATTTTTAATATTTATGATTCTAGGCAACAAGAATATGTGTGGACAGCCCTAGAACACCCAGTGTACTACCTATGAATGGTGATATAGTAACAGCAAAAGTAACAGTAGTAAATTCCAGACAAGTAAATTGTGTAATATTATGTGTAGGCCCATCAGTGCTAGTGCGACCTTATAGAGGTATATTGAAAAAGGAAGATATCAAATGTACTGATAAGGACAGAATAGATCCCTACAAATGCTTCAGGCCTGGGGATATAATATTGGCAAGAGTTGTATCCTTTTTAAAAAGAGTATTGAAGATACATTATGTATTTTTAAGAGCTTCACACTGTACCTTTTTCCCCATACTCTGTTAGTTTTTGAGATAATTATTGTATGTTGAGTGGCAAGTGAAAATTGAGCCTACAAATACCATGCTTACTAGTGATGCTGTGCATCTGCATCATTATGATTAAATTTTATCTTATTTTTCAATATCTTTTTTATGTATGTTGAATTGTTTTCTTAATTACTATACAGCTACCTATGACAGAAATCCATTGGTACCATCTTTCAACTGCTGAAAATGAGCTTGGTGTTGCTATAGCAACTGCAGAGGGTTCTCCGCAAGGTATCAGTATGGTACCAATAAGTTGGTCTGAAATGCAATGTCCAAAAACTCGCACAAAAGAACCAAGAAAAGTTGCTAGAATAATACCAGAAAATATTAATCAAAAACTATTTACAGCAAAAGAAAAGGAAGAAAAACCTCCAAATGGACAATAAAAGTTTTTTCTAAACATCATACTATTTTATTTTTGCAAAATGTTTTCTTCAATATTTTTTATATAAATATTTTATAAAAATATTTTATGTTTTTAAATACAAAAGTAAAATTGCGATAAGGATCCACGCCATCGACTGCTATGGTGCATTATATGCAGCTGTCTTCCACAATACTTCTTCATACATCTGGGTGTAATGTTAGTAGTTTTGTAATAACCTTTAAATCTAATATTATAGGTACAATGATAGTACCACTTGGTTGTGATCTCGTGAGCCAAGTACAAATATTAAACAAACAACATCAAAACGGCTCTAATTGTTGAATAGTATTAAATGAGTTCAATTAGAATATCTTTATATTTAGTTAGACTTTATTTTTACTTTGGCGACGAAAAACCACGAATGGAAAAAATTAAATAGTTACATACAATATATCATTTCTATTAAAATTTAAATTTATAGATACAATAAACTACCTACTCTATAAAAGTATCATTCTTGTATAAGTTGTGTCGATAATATTAAAATTCAATAATTTTGGTATCCCATTTCTCTATAATATAAACTATATGACTGTATAATAAGCCGGAAAGCAGTTCTGAGTACTAAATAGAAATTTGTTATGGGTAGTGGCTATAAATATCAATAGTAATTAGTGTGCTACTAATTTTACCAATTAAACATCGATTTAAAAATAAACTGATAACAAAGATCATTCGATTTCCTTATCAACTGTCAAACGTCAGTGTCAATGTCACTTTGCACTGTAGTTGTGTACAGTATAATTTCTACTTTTTCTTAATTTTTATTCTATTTTTGGGCCCTCCTCCAGTGTTATAAGATACTACCAATACTTAATAGTTAAAGTTTTGAACATTTATTTTGTAATGACAAATCCAAATCATTCCAATAGATCCGTTCAAGTTTGTAGATTAATCTTATATCGTTATCAGAAAACTTGTGTACACAAGAAGCACCTTTAGATGCAGTGTTATCAAGTAGTCCGTTGAGTTAAGACATAAGAAGATTACACTTATGAAAAATGAAGTTTGCGGAGCACCTAAGTGCCCATATCACGCCAGAGTGGCGTAAACAATATATTAATTATGAGGTTAGTTAAATTCTGTTTACCGATTACAATCGCTTTAATATATATATATATATTACCTTTAACTAACTAATAAATTATTTGAGTGGGCTATAGTTAAATTTTTTGATTAAAAATACTATTATAATAAAATAATAGTAGTTTATATTTTAAAATTATACTTCAAGTATTATTAATCTTAAGTCACAATGTATGCAAATTTTAAGTCACATGAGCTTTGTACAATTGTCACTTAAAATGAATTGAGATATTTATAGATAAATCAGTATTATTGAGATTGCCTTATTGTATATCCATAACAATAAAGACTAAATTATGTTATTTATAAAAATACCTTTACAATGTACGCTTTATATAGCCAATTTAAGTACAAATTTAATTCTGATTAAAGTAATGATTTGAAAAAAATAAATTACTTATATTATTTTGAATATTTTGTAAATATTAATTATTAATAATAGCATATTTTAATTAATTTAGGAAATGAAAGCAATGCTTTATACGGCAGTTGAAGAAGCTCCATCAGCTGAAAATGTTGAACCTGAAGTACTTTCAAGACATTTTGCCAATTTTGATGAAACTTTCTTCCATTACTGTGACCAAGAGCTTAAGAAAATCAATACATTCTACTCGGGTAAATAAACTTCAATATTTTTAGTAGGACATGAAAAAAATATTTAATGGTTGCTTTTATTATGAGGAGACTTATTTATACATAAGTACCTCATTAATATGGATTCTCAATTGTATGGACAACTGGATAGATATAGAAGCAAAGGCATGAGATTTGATAAAAAAGTAAACTTTAAAAAATACATTGTTAAACATATTCTTGGGATGTTCTTGGCCTGTCTAGAACTATAATCAAATTATTAAAACAAAATTCTATAAAGGTGATATTGATAGGGTTAGTTAAAAAAAAATGAACTTGTTAAGACAAGCTTGGATGGTTCCATATCATTCAAAGGGGCCTCATAAACTTACTTTTATGTAGTTAGTCCCAAGCACTGCTCTCAAATAATCCATGGAATATTAAGAATCCTAAGCATTGCATTAAATTATTTTCCATTTAATTTATTTCAACAAATTTCAATTCTTCTCTTCTCAATAGCTTCTTATTAACAAAACATTTTATTAATTCACTTAATTATAAGAAACCCCAATAACAACAGTATTATTATAATAACATACTAATCAGATTACAGATTCTAATGTATTATAATTAATTTTACAATCAAAATCTTTTAATATTCATATTTTATTGTTTATTTGTTATAAAGCTATAGATGCATACTATAATACTATCAAAAATTAACTTTAGATGTTTATAAATGTAAATGTTGTAGTAAAATTATCTTATCTGGAGATAAGGTATGTATTAAATATTAGTAGTTAAGTGGTACTAAAATATATAGTACCTATTTGACAAAGTTTGATCTGACTTATTAGGGTTTGAATTGACAAAACAGATGTATTTTTTTCTAGGATAATATGTATTTAGAATGTAGATGTAGGGCTTCAGAGATAAATATATGATGAAAAATATGTAAATATATGTTCAGTATACAAAAATAAAGGCCAATATGGCGTCTGACTATAACACGATTATTGTGGGATCGATTCTCACTCAGAAAGAAAATTGTTGTTCTAGTAACGAAACAGGACTTCCGCTACTTAACACCTTTGACTTTGACTTTATATTTTCGTTACGACAAAACAGTGAGTTTACTCATTAATCATCCTTATTTGTCCAATCTCTACAGAAGTACTTAAAATTTGCAATCTTATATTATTAAAATTTCATTCAACAACGTTAATATTGATAATGCTCATGGTCTACGTATATAATATTAGAGCGATCAATTTTGATTACGCGGTTAATTCGATTCCACTATGGACTTGCACAAATAAGTGGTGGGGTTCAGTATTAATAACGTATATTTTTAAAATAGAAATAAGAAAAATATATAAATATTTTTTTATATTAAATAGCATGAAACTTGGACCTTTTTTTACTGTAATCACTTTTGATTTGCGACTTTTCCGCTCTATTTAGATTTGTCTTTTTTCTTTTAATCAGCAACCTTTATTGGAGGTAGAAAATATACAATAATAATAATTAATTTATATATAATCATATGTTTATTACTTCTTTTTAGAAAAGTTAGCAGAAGCCACTCGTAAATATGCTACTCTACAAAGCGAGTTAAAGGCGAGATTTGATACTATGAAACCTAAAGGCGGCGGCGACAAGAAGACAATCCCCCGGCGTAAAGTGCAAGAGTTGAAATTGGCATTCAGTGAATTCTACCTTAGTTTGATATTATTGCAAAACTACCAGAACTTAAATTATACGGGGTTTAGAAAGATATTGAAAAAACATGATAAGGTAATAGTTATGACGTTTTACTCCAATAATTTATGTATCGAAAAATATACAGTGTAAATATAGCACTACCTACGTAGTTGTAAATTTTTTGAATATATTTAAGGATTTTATTTACATTTATTATTGTATCGTACTATATACATACATCACTAATTTTATTTTAAAATGTTGAAAATTTCTTGACTGCTTTTAGCGCAGTTGCGCACACAACGGTACACTATGGTTGTAGGATGTAGGTTAATTTGTCACTGGACAATATCACTCAACACGCAAGCCCCTCCAGAATTCTGCGAAAAGTCTGAGTGTCTTAACACTAGGTTCCCTCTGCCTACCTTGTTGTGTGCGAGATATAGCATGAAGTTAATTCTTTTTGTGATATTTCTTTATTTATGTTTTTTTTTTAATTACGGATATTATTAAACGATGGGTCTATGGGTTTTCGATTATCCGAATGACTAACGGTCATTATTCCGGTTAATCGAATTTCTACTATAATATGCATTAAATTGTTACAGTATGTGTTGTAAATTTTCTGGAAAATGTCTTAGAAACATTTGGTTACTTGTATTTCTTTTTGAAAACCCAATAGATGTTTCATGATTATTCACTCATTATGGGACTAGCTGTATAACTGCAATAACTATGTTATGATTTAGTATTATATATTTCATTAACAGTTATTAAACGTAAGCAACGGTGCACAATGGCGAGCGGAACATGTGGAGACATCCCATTTTTACACAAATAAAGACATAGATAGGCTAATAAGCGATACAGAAGCAGCGGTTACAAATGATTTGGAGGGGGGCGATAGGCAGAAAGCCATGAAAAAGTTGAGGGTACCCCCTTTGGGAGAACAGCAAAGCCCTTGGACTACATTTAAAGTTGGACTATTTTCTGGATCATTTATAGTGCTTTTTATATCTGTTGTTTTATCTGGTGAGTATTAAATATATATTTTATTGATTTATTTTAATTATGTTTGATTGTGGAGTTAAGTGTAAGGTACATAATCACGTAATATAACTTAAATATAGATTAAATGGTATCGTAAAATATTATCTGGAAAGGAAAGCTTATTTTTTCGGAGAATATTTTCGATTTTTCAAACACATAGTTTAATTTTAATTTCTTGATTAAAGAAACCTGTTAAAACATACAAACGAATACTTTAAGTATTGGCTTTTTTCTTTAACGAGAATAATAACGCTATCCTTTAATAAGTTATCAGTTTTGACCTTAATTTATCGACCTGATTATTATTTCATTATGTATATAGATGGAACTAAGCCTATATAACGAGCTTATATTGTCTTAAAGTACTATAATTTATAGTCTGTATTTTAGAGTAATAATCTTAGGCCCTATGACCACATCTAAGTATATTTAAAATAGGTTAATGTTTAAAGAAACCATAAATTGTGGTGTACAAACATAGATAGTGATTCTAAATTATACGAGGCTAGCTTAACTCAAATATCCATAGTTGCTAAGTTTCTTCAAACATTAAATGAAAATATTTGTTTTATAATGTTTCATGGCTTTTAGCTAGTGTTGTTTAAGCACATTGATAAGGAATGACAATAAAGTTTATGTATATCTGTGTATATTATAATAACCTCTTTAAATCAATTTATATAATATATATATGTTCAACCACTGTATAGTTATAAATAATTTTATGGTACTTTAAAAGAGATGTTATCTGTTTGACGTGTATGTATGTATGTTTGTATTTGTCCAGAAATTTCTCGGAAACTAAAACTCGTGTCGAGATGTACCTTTTTGTTAATCAGGTACATATATTCCAAATTAAGAAACAGTTCCAGTCTCATCAAAATCGATTCTGTATCCGTTGTGTTAATTAATAACCGAAAACAAATACCTAATTATGATTATTATTTCAGCACTGTTCCACGAGGGCGGCACGGAAAATTTTAAAACTGCCTTCAGATTATATCGAGGGCCGTTTCTTTTAGTGGAATTTATATTTTTTATCGGCATAAATGTATACGGATGGAGATCATCAGGGGTCAATCATGTGCTAATTTTCGAATTAGATCCTCGAAAACATTTATCTGAACAACATTTGATGGAACTAGCCTCCATATTTGGTGTAGTTTGGGCACTAAGTATATTAAGTTTCGTATACAGTGAAAGTTTAAGTATACCGCCATTCGTGAATCCGTTGGCTCTAGTGATAATAATGTTAGTCTTTCTTATGAATCCATTGAGAGTCTTCCGTCATGAAGCGAGGTTTTGGTTTTTGAAGATTTGTGTAAGTGTTTTTTTTTTCTCTTTTATGTATTTTAGAATCGTAGTAGATAATTCATTATTTAATGTTATTATTAAAATACCATATTATTTGATAAATTTGGAAAACGTAATAAATTAATATATATAAATTTTTCAATAAATAAAAGCGAAATTTGTACAAATCACACTCAACATAAAATTATATTTATATTTTCCTTGGTGGTTCTTCTGATTGTAAAGGTGACGGTTGTGGGTTCGATTCCCACAAAATAATTAAGAAATGGAAGAATTATTCTTCGTTCTGGCAACTTCACAAAGCGCAACGTTGATTACCGCCACTTAATTTACAATGTCTTGATGATTGTCATATTAGTAAATTTATTTTATTAAACTTTAGACACAATTTAATTTTATCTTAAATCTTCTCTTTCTACTAATAATATAAATGTGTATGTTTGTAAGAATATATATTTTTTTCTCGTTTACTCAAAAATTACTGAACTGATTTACATTAAACTTTAAAGTAATATACATAGCTTATACACATGGGCTACACTTAAGATGAAGATCTTGTATAATTTAAATATAATATAATAAAAAAATTAAGCGGGCGAAGTATGTATGGAAGAAAATAATATATTTCAGGGTCGTATCCTGGCAGCACCATTTATGCCAGTTTTATTCGCAGACTTCTGGCTCGCGGATCAGTGGAACTCCTTTACGTATGCGTTTTTAGACTTCCATTATCTGATTGCGTTTTACGTAACTGGTGCTGATTGGTATGTTGTTAATGGTGAGCTATATCTTTTTTTATGTTAAAGCTATTTTTTTATTTCATTTTATATGTTTTTTAATAATTTGGATGATATGGTGGAACTTTTTTGGAAATTATTAGATGACGCTTGTTAACTTTTAAGAATTTTTTGTAACGGGGGCTTATACTTATCAATAATTTTTGTTATTTTTAATTCTCCAGGTGCTTTTGAGTCTACACAATGGTTTATAATAACTCGTGCCGTAGTAAACATAATACCAGCTTGGACTCGTTTCTGGCAGTGCCTAAGAAGATATAGGGATAGTAGGGAGGCCTTCCCCCATTTGGTGAATGCTGGAAAATATTCAACCACGTTCTTTGTTGTTTTGTTTTCTACATTGCGAGCTATTTATAGTGGTAAGTTAAAGTTTATTTGATTATTTTTACTAAATTTGATTATTTTTACTGTAGACTGGTGAGTTCTGGGAGAAATTAATTATTTTCATTTCTTGGCTCTCGAGACAAAGAGCAGCGTTAAGTTCCGCAAGTTAACACTCAATGTATTCTCATATATTAATGAAATGTATAAGTTAAACCAAAATATTGCAAAATTTCACAGTAAACTACGAGAATTCCTACGACAATCCCTTCCTTTACCCGTGGCTGGCTTGTCAATTTATATCTTCCACATACACTTATACGTGGGACGTTAAAATGGACTGGGGTTTATTAAGTGTTGGACCATCAGCGGAAAACAGCTTTTTGAGAGATGAAATTGTGTATAGCCCTGGGGTGAGTTGAGGAAACCTTGTTTCTTGCCCCACACGAATTCAAGACATTGTATGTTAAGTGGCACAGCAAAACTAAGAACTTTTATAAATTCTATTACAAATACTATGACATTTATCTTTCTTCATATAAAACCTGGCCAGAGATATATAAAAGTAATATGTTGTACAAAACCATCATAACGATATAATAGCATATCTATTATTTACCTTATTGTTAACCTATATCTTTTTATTAATAAACAGTTCTACTACTTCGCAATAGTGGAGGATTTCGTCCTAAGATTTATTTGGGCGCCATCTTTCTTCCTCACTGAAAATCAAATTGTAAGCAGTGACGTAATGGTGTCTATACTGGCGCCGCTTGAAGTTTTTAGGTAAATATATGTATTAATATAAATCAACTCCAAAACAAACACAATTTGGGGAAGATTTTATTGAAGGATCTAGTAAAAACAAATCGACTTCCAATCAGGGGTAATTTTTTATTTTTTATTTCCTCCCTGTAGTAACAAGACAAACCGCTTTGACAGGTAGCGTGGCGTTGAGTTCCGCCACTCAACATGCAAATATATAAAAATCAAGGTTGGGGTTCCCTCCATCTACCCTGCTATATGCGGGATAAAGCGTGAAACTGTATCAGTTATTGTATTACAAATATTTATATTCTAGACGTTTCATATGGAACTTCTTCCGTTTGGAGAACGAACATTTGAACAATTGTGGTAAATTCAGAGCGGTGCGCGACATCAGCGTGGCGCCGTTAGACTCGTCCGATCAAGCGCTTATCATACGTATGATGGATTTACCAGATGGGGTTGTTAATAGGTTCGTGGTGTTTTTAATAATTTTAAAGTGTTATTCCATACTTAGGAAATAAAAATACTATAGAGACTACTAATGGCGAAAGCTTAATGTTTGGAATCTGTCTTTAAGATATATCCATATTTTGTATACATAAGTTATGTTATCATGGTTACCGAATAATTTTGTTATAATTATTTTTGTTTCCCCATTTTGGTAAAACAAAGCAAATCTTTTTTCTGTTTTTGTTATATTACTATTAATTTCAGTTAAATATAACTGGTAAAATTTAAATAATTAAATAATATGTAGTTTCAGTTCTGTCGACTGGCCGCCCTGAAGTTATCTGTAGGTTGCGCAATTTTGATTTTAGAATTTTCATTACCTTTGATTACAATCTTCAAAAGTACACAATGCGCAATATTACAGGAAACCTAACTTAAGGGCGGCCACAACTCGAGGAAAGCACCGTATTTCGTAAAGACAATATAATAATAAAAATAATAAACAATATAATTAATATATAATCTACATTTTTAAAAGGATAACCAAGAAAAAGCATCAAAAAAAGACAAAGGAAAACGACAGGAAGCCCTTACTAAAGAAAGAGTCCATACAAGACCTGCAAATGGAACTCGAGCTGTCCTCCAAGATGTTATAACTAACTGTGATATGCCTCATTGATATTATTTATAAGCAATGTTTAAAGTATTATTGAATTATATTTATAAATTAATAGAGAAAAATGAGTTTTGTTTTATTTGGATTATCCTCTTTACCTATATTTATTGATAGGAATATTCTTTTTAAATTTTGGTAGTCCACTAGAAGGAATAACGTTTTCAATTGATGCTAATACGACTCAACGACTCGTCTAGCGGCGTCGACTTGCAATTACTCGAAAGTTTATTAAAGAAACTTAAAGCACTGCCTAGGTATTTGTAGTATCATAATACATCTCTCTTAACATCCGCATTCCTGAATCACACCGTATCAGCAAAGTCAGTTATCACTCGTTTTTTATGGACGAAAAACAATATTTAGTGATTATTAAGTAAAGTTAGATTTATTCTATAATATTCTGGTTCTACGTGGTCAAATACGATTTTGCACATGACCTGTGAATAAACATTTTATGTTATGTAACAAATAATGAAAAAATGTTTGGGTAAGATGATCATGTTATAGGTGTACAAGACTAAGGTGATCTTTTGTCATAGGTATAAATGAAAATAATAAATAATATTAGTTTTAATTAATATATAATTTTATATACACAAAACAAATAAATTTCTAAATAATACTTAAAATTTCTGATTATCTAACTATCACTTTCAATGTATAAATATGTACTGACAGTTCTATTAATAATTTTTCAAGAAACAAAGTAAATGACAAAAGTGTGTATTAACAATACTAATATTTCAACTTTAGTTTTCACACTGTATTCCGCATGCTGTGGTGCAAAGCCACCACGGTCACAAAAACAGAAATTTAGGCATTTTTATTTCTAAATCCCTAAAAACAAGTAAATTACCAAAGTTTGTATTATCAATACTAATATTCAATTTGTAGGTGTTTAATAATATATTGGTCCATGAAAAGTTCTATTATTTATGTTGGGAAAAAACATAATTGACCATCTATGGATATTTTTTTTATAAGAAACAAAATTTTTACGTAGATATAGTGAGAAATAACTTTTTTCTCTTTCTTTTCTATGGCATCCATTTAGTATTTTTAATACAAACATTACCCTGAGTGGCAAATGAACCCTCAACTATCGTTTGCTATAAGCCATAAGACAAAACAGTTCATATGCTACAATGAAATCTCATAGGTTTTTTTATATAAGTATGTATAAAGAAAACTTTTAACTTAAATTCTAGCTGCTAATAAAATCCAAATTCACAATTTTAAAGCATTTTCATGGTTATTAAAGTTTTATTTGTTATTTAATATATCTTAATATATCTTATTTTAATATAATTATATATTATTTAACAATTTTACTCGAAGTGAAGACAATAATTGCAACATTATAAAATAATTTAAAGGCATCTTTTGTATCTTTCGTACAAATGGTGGACTTGTCATATTCATATCTGTAATAAAAAAAATACGATAATATTAATTCCATCCATCAGGTGAACTAACATACTAAAGAAGACAAGATGTTATAATTATATCTGTAATGAAAATATAATATAATAGAAAGATTATGTATTTAACAAGACAAATTAATTTTACACAAACAAATTAAGCCAAAAAATTATCACAAATTTTAAGTATTCCTAACATTAAATCAGCTTCACGCTGTATCCCGCACACAGCAGCGTAAGTAGAGGGAGCCTAGTGTTAAAATATTCCGTTAAATGGACATTAAATTTCCAAATGATAGAAGTAATGTAAGCAAAACTAAATAATAGCATAACTAACAAGATAGCCGCCAGCAAGCCGCTAGGATTTTAATAAAAGTACTCTCTATCTACAGTACTATAAAGCAAAAAAGTTTCAAGCTACAGCATAAAAAAACTAGATTTACTATAATTAGTCATTATTACTATAAACAATTAAATTGTGGGGAATAGTATGCCTTAACACTACACTCCCTCTGCCTACTCTGAAGCATGCGGGATACAGTGTGAAGCTGAAAGATAAAATAAAAATTAGTCATCACCTAAGATCTTAAAGCCTCAAGCCTTGATTGCATTTCATCAAGTTCGCTTTCATCGGGCTCAGTTGTCTCAATTTCTGGCTCTTTGCTGGTAGATGGAGCGCCCACTGCTGTCGGTGGTGCAGGAGCTTCACCCAATTTACCTTGCGTCAGCTCCCATAGTACCTGGAATAATATGAATATATATAATATTTATTATAATTTTTTAGTTCATGCTGATTTCGGCACATAGTAGGATAGAGAGAACAATACAAGTACCTACACAATACAATTACTGTTATACCAAGTACTACTTTTTACTTTTTACATTGAAATTAAATTTTAAGTAGGTAATGATCATAGTTTTGTATCATTTTGCATATTATCATGTCAGTAAGCCAATGTCTATAAATCAATTAAATCATTTTTTACAACATTTTTAAAAGATTTTCATTAGATTTTAATTAGATTTTCCTATTTATAAAGAATATGAACACTTGTTACTGCTTTTATTTAGTTAATTTAAAAATTTCCAAAAAAAACCAATTCAATAAAATATTGATTCTGTACAAATTATAATTTATCAATATATTAAAAGTATGAATACTTATGTTCCTCAATAAACCTCAAAACAGTCCTTAAAAAGTAATAAAAACAAATTTTAACTATATACATTCCTACCTTATCAACTTCACTCTGTGCGGCTTCCTCCATTTCTTCCTCATCCTCCATCCCAGACATGGTTTCATCTAACATTTCCTCTATAATACCTGCCTTCATCATTTCTTTACTCAACTCTTGCATAGTTTGGGCTATTTCTGGAAGACGTATTAATGCTTGCATTGCTTGCATCACCTATTAAAAATATTTACTATGTAAATTAAAAAAAAAATAGATAGTAAATAAATTATAAAAAGTAATAGTGTTAACACAAACAGTAGACTTTATTCAACTTAAGTAAAATTTAAAAAATGTTGTTAATTTAAAGAATAATATATAAAAAATATATAAAGGATTACCTCTGTTGATTTTGCTAGTGAACCAGCCACTCTTAATGTTGCTGAAATATGTAAAATACAAGTTAATTCACAAGTAATCAATATAAAAACAATGTTTATTACATTTATATGAGAAAAAGAACTACATATTAGTATGAGGCCATTGTGGTGTAGTTGGAGATCTAACTATAAATACAATGGAGGTTGGGTGAAAGCCTTCCATGCCCACTCAGGGAAACATGGATATTTAATTTATTTTCATTTCTCCACTCTGGTAGACGAAGCACAGTATAACTTCTGCCATACAATATCTTGAAAGAAAATCAGAAATACAGTACATATCTTGAAACTAGGCTATATCTGTCTACCATTTTATGCAGGAAAAAGTGTAAAGCTGCTAACATTTATCTTACTATAGGATTTTCATCACTCAAATTGATTGATTCAAAATATAAAAATAGGTACCTAACTGATTTTTCATTTGCATTTGTACTGAGTTCAAATGTGCTTTGCTTGTGTAAATTTTACTAATTGCTCTCCTTGATCTAATTATCTCTTTCGCTAATATGGTACACACTTGTTTGTCATTTTTTCCAGCTGCTTCCTTGAGGGATCTTTTTATTTTATCTTCTTCTCTCTGAATAGCTTTGTACAAAATAGATGTATATTAAAAGAAAATAATTTCTAAGATCACTAAGAAAGTTAAGAATCACGATTTAAAAACCTTTGATTTAAATGAAAGTATAGTAAACTAAAAAAAAAATTAGATTACGGTTAGATTTTTTATAGATTTACCTCTTATTTGTCTATCTAAATTGTAGCCTTCTTTTCGTAATTTGTGTGACCACTCATTTACCTAAAATTATAAAGTGGCGTTAAATTCTAATTTACTACAGGGTGAGTCATATTGA
>FAPJ01002379.1:5596-18165 GCA_001485985.1 Heliconius ethilla aerotome | reverse complement strand
TATGCAGTGGGAATTTCCGTTTCCGCTTTGCGGAAGAAAGAGTGAAAACCGCTAACAAAGTAAACCAGAAGTATAGATAAAAAAAATATTCCTAAAAAGTCACTTCGCGTAAGAAATGCAGTTTCATTCTAACCTTCGTTTGATTCTTTATATTTGTGAAAAAAAAATCTCATTAAAATATCACGCTTTAACATTACACCTTTTAACCTACTTTTACTTGTAGATGCAATTAATTTTACTTTCCGAAGTGAATTAGAATTGGGTCATGAGAACGTACCTACTATACTATACGAGTACTGAACCTGAGCGTATAAATTCAACCGAATGTAGTAAATTATAAAGTACTTTTTCCCGCGTAGTCGGGTAGGAGGTGGGGCTCTCTGCTCGATTTTGTTTGTTGAGTAGCGGAGCTCAACGCTGCATTTTGTCTACCAGAGTTTAGAATAGATTTTTTTGTTTTATCCTGTATCCCCATATAGCAGAGTAGGCGAAGGGAAGCTAGCAACCTAGTATTATGACACTCCCCTCCCCATAAAGACTTTCGTTCCCCACTTTTCGCAGAATTCTGGAGGCATCGTGTGTTCTGTGGCGAGTGACCTCCTCCTACACGGTCTACAAGAACGTTAATAAACGGGATTTTTCATTTTACGCCTTAAAATCCACGCAAAGTTGCGGACTACTACGGAATAAAAATTGGTATGGCAAACTATGTGCTAATGCAAATTGAAAGTGGAAAAAAAGTCTGCTTAGTCCCTCCATTCCTCAAGATGTATAAAAATAAGAGCGTATTTCTTAGTGGGCGGAGGTGAAAGAGGCGCGGGTTCAAATACCGCTACAATCAATATTTGATAATTTTTTCTAAAACATTTTTCAATCCTTAGAGCTTGAACGTGTTCAATATAAATGACAATCTATATATAAGTATCATTTGTAATAATGACAGCAATTCTGAACACTAATTGTTAGCTTTGTCGTCGCAAATTGGCGAAGGCCACAATTTCCTTTCACGCCAGACTTTAACTCTCGGTTACTGGTTTGTCATTTCTTGGAGCGCTGACTTTGCCGTTCTCGGTTCTATTGTATATTGCCTATTCTATTTTGGAACAAATAATTCTATTTTAGTACGACATGGTTCTATTTGAGCACCGTTTTGATTCAAATTGGTGATTTGTAGAATAATATGCGACAATATTGTGCAAATTAATATTTATAACATTAAATAAAACTCTGATAAGATCGATCGATCTTTTTATTGTTTTTTTTTTCAGCTTCACGCTGTACTCGTTGTGGCAGGGTGAGATATAAGGAACCAGGAAAAGGGCAAGATGTAAAGACAGAGTGTGTTTTCGTTCCCCACACATCACCCATATTCGAGATAGTATGTGTTGAAAGGCGGAACTTCAAGTTTTATCTTACCAGAAAGGCGGAACTGTAACATTTTTTTGAGTGGTTATCGAACCCATCTTCAGTGAGACGCTGCCCCGCCACGATGGCCTCTTTTTATTACCACAGTAATAAAAAAATCATCGCATCTAAAATTAAAATATTAAATAATTTCTAATAGGCCTAGAAGTTAATGAAAATACTAATCTAACTTTACCAAAAGCTAATATACGAGTATAGTGCACGTATTATTCATCTGTATGGTACGGGTTTGATTTCCCCGGGGAGTGTTGATACTTCCGCTACGCCACTTTAATAATGTATAGTATTCTATACTACACTACACATTATCTACGACTCCTTGTAAATTCTACAAATGTTATTGTAATTGCTATATTTTGTGTGCAGGTAAAAATGATAAAAAGATTTTAATTAGTTTTGTCACAATTAATTACATACAGTGAGAAATTAGCTAATATTTTGAACAACTTATCCAATATGTTGTTGTTTTAAATTTAAAAAAAGAAAAGATTTGAAAAGATTAGTTCCGTCACTCAATACTCAAAGGAAAATGAGGAACAGAGTGTCTTAGCACGAAGTTCCCTCCATCCGCGCGTAATGTCTCTGAAAGGGACGATGAGTACAAAATAGAGTATTTTAACATTACATTGAGTCCGTCATGGCGCAAGAACACAAGTAAGTACGCGCGACGGTTGTTGTTGTTCGATTCCCTCTTGGGGGAACAAAATATTTAATTACTTCACTTCCTCGCTCTGGTAACGGGACAAAGTGAGGCGTTGAGTGCCTTGAGTGCCGTTGTTGAACCCGCAACGTCACGAGAATTCGGCAGAAAGAGGAAGATGGAAATGTCTTAACACTACGTTCCCAGGTTTTTTCACCCGGCTGTGTGCGGGATACAGACTGAAAGAAAAACAAAAACATTACGTTGCTTATCTTCTCTGCTAAATAGAAAAGGGCTATTATGAATATGATGCCATTAAAAACTCATAAAAGTTTAAATTAATTTAGTGCAACTAATGCATATTAAATGATGTGTGACGAAGCAACTTCGCCAAACAGAATTAACCACAAAATATATATGTATGTATATATTGTTTAAAACGGTCGAGTCTGTGAAACATTTGTATACGATAGTCATAAACTTTACGACATTTAGTAAGGTATTAAGTATATAAAGGCCATTATACACAGTTGCGACATTTTGGCTCCGGTAAAGAGGTAAAAAGCGCGGCGTTTAGTTCCGCCACTCAACACGCAATGCTTGCAGAACTCGGCGTATCGGCGGTCTGTCGGTTATAGTCACATGCTTGTGCCCCTATACCAAAGCTAACCTCCAAGATTACTTGACATTATATAAATACCAAACACAGTATATAAACAACTTTCCGGAGAAAAACGAACAGAATAAAAAATAAATCTTTGTAGATTGACAACTTTAACAATTAAAAAAGCAATCAAAATTAGTATGAAAGATGAGTTACGTTGTTTTAAAGTACAAAATTAACGTAGCCCTTTTGCCAATTTGTTAACTTTTTTTATTTAAAATACACGTGGTAAAAACGCTTATTTATTAAAATGACCCAATACATATATTCCAAGGGGACATAGGTTCGATTTATGTGAATTTCTATAAATGTTTAAAAACAGTCATGTCAACTTACTCAAATTAAAAATTAGCTGTATCCCGGATAACATAGACGGAGAGTTAGGGTCTAGTGTTACGACACTCCGTTACTTACTTGGCGTATAAGTTTCGAAACTTTGTACATAGTTTTCTTTTCTCTTATTGCCAGTGCTAGGAATTGAATATAATTTATTTGCCTGAATTACAATCGAACCTACAACTGTCGCGCTTACGGTCGCACGCTTGTGCCTTGCGCCAGGACTGGCCCAAGTAAGCTTTGTAACGAAAAGAAAAATTACTGTCTTCCCCTATATATGTCACGCTAGTGATGTACATGACATATATTCGCAAATATATAAACTGGGTCACGATAAGCCTCACCTGATGGCGTCACGCATAATACGACACGCCGTAGGCTATTTTATATCAGATTTTATGATATTTCTGACACTATTATAAAATATTATAAATTATTATAAGCTTCATTTTGTTATTCTTCCATTATATGCCGAATATAGTAGTTATGCAAAGATCTTCCACACTCCTTTCAGCACAATCCTTTCTCCACTTAAAGCTTGATATTGAGACATAGCGAGATTAATATTATCAAAATTTATCAACTTTACTTTTTTTTAAATAGCTACCTCGTAGAATTTGTTCATAGGCGTTTATTTTAAAGTTATATTTTTATAAATAATACAAAGCGTGAGAGAATAATTGCTTTAAGTACTGGTATGTGTCTTATTTTTGGAAAACAGAAAATTGGAACGGGATCTTTTTATCTTTAGTCTGGAAAAACTTTAAAAAAATTAAGTATAATGAAAGTACTTATATTGGCTAATATGACGTTTCACATATAATTTCGTGAGTAGTTATGACTGACAGCACTTGACAATAAAGAACTTTACAGTAGGTAAGTGACCGGTCAACGAGCTGAAGCTAAGCTTGCTGCAGCAGGATGTAGAGCGGAAGAAATAACGAAGACTGATCGAACTCCCAACATCGCGCGTACACTGTAAGTCAAACGTATATGGGATTTACACAAGTCCACATGATGCATGGAAACAAACAACTCTATTTCTCTTTAAACGTAATCCAGTATTATTTGTTAGGCACAACCCTTGCGCAGTGGCTCAGATCGGTGACAAATAAAATACTAAGTCCTAGTACTGGACCAAGAATGTAACAAATTGTCCTGGCGCTCACTTCTGAGTGCTCTTGTCCTATTTATAAGAGAATGCAACCATTTTTCCTAAAAAAAATCTGGAAAGCGACTGGGGGACTCCTGGGGAATAATTCTATTTAAATTATTTTCATTTCTCTTAGTAGATAAATTACCAACATCGAAACCTGGGGTATAGTTTCTCCATTTTCAGCTTATTTAAAAACATTGCACCACCACCTCTCTTTATTTTATGTGTCCAATTTCACAAAATATTTGATATTTCTCTGTTTCAAATTTAACTTCATAGTCATTCCTTTCAATAAAACATATCCCAAGTGAACGACATTACTACACAACTCTATTGAAGTTCCGTCCCTACTGCAGTACTGTACAAGTTTTACTAAAATAAAATAATATCAGTGAAATGCAAAACAGTCCGAGTTCCGATAACTTGGTTTTGTCCATGTATTGAATTTGTTCGTGTTTTATTCTGTTTTAATGGTACTGCGCGAAGTTTTTACGTTAGCTTCGCTTTATGGTAATTTAACTATGAATCTGTAAATGTCATTGTTGGACTTTTGTGTTATTTATTAAGTTCACACTACATCCCTCATATAGTAGGGTAGGCAGAGGGAAACTAGTGTTACGACACTCCGTTCCCACGCACTGAAACACGGTAAGTTAAATAAAAGCTTGTAATACATAGAAAAAATATCACAATAATTTAAAATATAATTCATTTTGTACAAAAAAATACTTAAGCCTTATTCTTTAAATGGCCCTGCAAGTAATGGGAGACATACTAAACAAAGAGAGGAACCTTATTAAATGACCTTTGAACTTTCTATAAGATCGCTTGCATTTAACTTTGATGAACCGGAACGGAGGTTTCTTTAGCTTCACCCTCTATCCCGCATATGTCAACCTTGGTAGACAACGCGTTCCTCACTTTCCTCACTTTAATGTGACTAGAGAGTGACATAACTCGTAGTTTATATTTAAGATGTCTACATTCATATTTGAATAATTTATACCACTTTTCATTCATAAACTTTCAATTCAAAGCGAAGTGATATAATTCACTTCTGCCCACCTGTCCTACTTGACGCCTGACACATTAATTACAGAGTATTAAGACACCTGTCAACGAACTTGTGAACGAAATTTAATTTTGAAAGTCACAAACCACATGACTAAAATATTGAAAACTTTGTGAGCTCCTCGACTCCATCCTTGACAACTAGTCGCAGATACAAGGACTCATGTGACGTCACGCCGGCAATCTCGTGACATGACATGTATCGGTAGGAAATGGCGACGTAATGAAGGAATCATAGCTGCTGTACTGCTAGGAAATAAGAAAAGTGAACTTCTGTTTTTGGATCGCATGGATGTGGCAAAATATTTGATTATTCTCTTTTTCTTTAGTTATACGTTTTTTTACCTGCACACAGCAGGGTAGGCAGTGGAAACCTGGAACCACGTAATTAAGACCCTCCGTCGACCCTCCGCCGAATTCGTGAGGCATTGCGTGTTGAGTGGCGGAGCTCAACGCTAAACTTTGATTCGTTGCCAGAGCGAGAACATATTATATAGTTGAGTATTTAATGAGATAGAGGATAGAGGCAGTCGTAGTCAAGCCCTTAAGAGGCACAACGTAAAAGCAACTGTAAAAGACGGTTGTAAGTTATATCTCCATTTGAAGGAATGATTGGTTGTCAGCTTCCCACAGTGGCGAGACAGCATAGGAGTTTAATTCCGCTTCGACACGCAACATCTCGATGAGAACGGAGAACTGTTGTGCAGAAACAAGTATATATATATATATATATTGCATAAACAAAAACAACACAACATATCCAACGTTTCCTAGCTCGGTAGCGTATGAGAGTTGATTAGATCGTCTTGCAATTCTGTAGCGCTCTACAAATTGTCATCGGGAGTTGTTTTCCAATCAATACGTGCATTATTGACTTCTCGCTCAGCGGGCTGTTGTCTCCTGTTACTGTAGATACTGTAGATATAGAATCAAGCACCCAGTGCCTACAGTAGATATATACGAGTAAGTATGTTGAGTATAGACAAAGCGCAGCGTTAAGTGACGCCACTCGACACGTAACGTCTTAAAAATTGGGCAGGAAGTAGGAAAGAAGCGTCTTGAAACTAACGGACCCGTGTTACCCGCTATTTATTATACTATGTACAACTTTAGAGAGCAGAGAGATAATAGCGAATGATGATGATAGATATAATTAGTTGGATCGGAACCATCTACCATCGGCTCCTTGTATTCCTCCTATTATCGATTAAGTAAGATTGCCGAAACAAACAGGAGCATATGAACGGAGCATCAAAGGAGAGATTCTGTCCGGCCCATACATCTCGTGTACTATATCTAAAGAATCCAGAGCGCGCCGAAAAACTTTATGGTTGAACTTAACGTTACCTGACGAATCCTCAACCATCAAGTACTTACTCGTATAACTAATCACTTGTCAGCTCCACCACGATAGCACATGAATTCGTATACCCGCTAAATGCTAATTTCGCCATGTGACAAATTTGATTACGCCCATCATCCACTCGCCGCAATCACGGCTAACGAACGGCAACCCTCTCATTTTGAATTTATATTTTTATGTAAAATCAACCCCCAAATTAGATGAATATACGTAATTACTACCCCCGGCTTGTATCCTGTCATTATGAAGGTTGGCATGTCTGACCTTTTAATATTTATGTTTACTAAGGCATTTAACGTTTAATCTAAGTGTTAAAAATGATAGTTTGATTTAAATCTTTTATTGCTTCGTCCAATTTTGGAGATATTGGCGGTAGTCAGCACCGTGCTTATTTACCTTGTTATTAGAAGGTATAAGAACAAGAAAATTAAAATAAGTTTCCCTCAGGTGAGAATGGAAGCCTCGCTGATCTGACGCTGTAACGATGCGACACGGCGGCCTCCAAAAATATAAAAAACATTTCAATACGTTTACAAAAGTTTAGGTATCTATAAATACTTCACATCACTTACCTATAAAATACAGAACACAAGTAAACTTCGTAATAAATACTTGTGATTTAATGAAAAATAAATAGTCCGTAGGTAACGGGCGGGCCGTGAATCGTATCGGATTACGAGCACGCTAACGAGCCAACTCATTTCGCTTTTTATTTCCACGCTGAAATTCAGACGTAACTTAGCTTTACATAAGTGGACCAAGTCTAATAACCAATTGGATAAAACTTTAAATAAATATTTCTGATTTTTATTAAATTTGTAGATTGATTGATTGATGTAAGTACTTGTTTGAACTCGATGGTTGTAAAAGTATACTTATTTATTTTGCGGTATAGATGTTTCTCTAGTTCATATTTCTAACTGACTGAATACAGAGAATTCAATGCCACGCACACATGTTTCAAAAACTAAAAAAATGGTCGTCTTGATTCTTAATAAATGGACTGCCAACAGAAGAAAAAGTTTTCAATTAGATTTTTTTCTTAAATTAGATTAATTAACTTCCTAATATTAACCCTTTCGACTAAATAATCACATATATATTTACTTTACACACATACATACCTACATACTTTATGACATACTTAATATGATTACAGATTCTAAGAAATACGCACAGAAAACAAAATGCTATCTGCTTAGTACTATTTAAGGAACAGATAGATATTACTTGAAATAAGGCATAGTAGAATCATTTAATGAAGCAATACCTAATACCGAATAGACCCATACATCTAAACTAATCACTTAAATCACACACTAAAACATTAACGACTGGCATACTCTATTATATACTATGGTTTTTGTGTTATAAATATATTTTATATTGAAAATTTTATTAATTATTACTCTAAATAGTTACGTTTAATAACATAAGTAAAATGTTTTCTTTCAATAATTTACAGTACGTATTTAGCGCTGCTATAAAGCTAAAAAAAACTTCCATCAACGTCCCACCATAAAAAATTAAAAAAGCTAACTGTCATTCAGTTGTCATAGCCTGTCACTGTCAAAACTTTCACCAGCTGACAATGACAGGTTTTTGTGTTGAATTGCGATGCAAAATTTAACAACAATTCCGCAAAAACCATGGCGATGAGTTATTTAACTGAAAGCGAAGCCCCGCGCGATTTTCGCGTATCTTCTACTGAAAGTGACGGCCATTATACGAAATGTATACTCTGTTATACTGTAAAAAGAAACTTTTACTGCTCTGATTGTGTAAAAAATGGTAATTTTGTGCACACCTCAATGCCTTACTCGGATAGGTAAGTTTACGCAATTCCCTCATCTTTATGAGTCATTGACTTGACTTAAGATAACGTAATTAGATTAAAATATTGGGGTCTTGAATCAAGGAAGTTAAGTTTTAAGTTATGTTATGTTACACTTTAAATTATTTCGCTCTATATAGCACAACTGACAAATTCTAGTATTTTTTTAATTAAATTAAAAAATATATGCAACTAATTACTATCTTAGTGCTAAGGGGAAGTAACTACATTGTATGGATTATAAGTTATGAATTCTATGTAAAGATTTAATTTTTTACATTAAGATATATATACAGCTTTACAATAAATGAAAATAGTGTTATTTTATTCGATATGTTTTTTTTTATTTCATTCTGGTAATGAGACAAAGTGTGACAATAAGTTACACAGCTCAACTTGCAATGTTCTGAAAATTGAGCAATGTTTGGGTAACAGAATGTCTTAACACTCAGTTTCACCTTTCTACCTCACTAAATGCAGCTGAATACATTATGGAGCTGAAAAAGACATATTTTAAACTTATAAAATCTATATTTCAGATTTTCCGAGAAACAAATGAAATTAATGAGGATCAAACTAAACAGACAACATATATTAGAAAGATGTGAAAAATTACTAGCACCAAAAATAAAAAAAGATATTCTTTTAACTGAAACAAAACTATCTAGGGATAAATTAGACTTACTAAGACTTGCAATTGAACAACGAAGATCTATAATAGATGTAAAAAGAAAAGAACTTAAGGAATTAAAAGTGTTAAATAATGAATTAAAGTTAAAATTACCAAGATATCAAAAGAGGGTGTCGAGTTTAGGCAAACATGCCCAAGAGGAAAGAATAGAGTTACAGAATAAAATAAGTTTATATAATGACCGAGTTCAGGCATTAGCTGCAATGAGAAGGTCTAGGATACGACAGCTAACTAGATATATATTTCCTATATATATGAGTTATGATTCTAGGTAATGCTTCTTTTAATTGAAACAATATGTATATATTTAAAGCTTTTAGGTAATAATGACTTATATTTGAGGAACATTATGGTAGCAAATGGTTGTAAGTAGACAGTGCAACAGAAAGTACAAAGTATGAACCTAAAAATATTAGAGTACTAAATAAGTCTGTTCATATCTTTATACACTTTCAATATTTCATTTAGAATAATACTTCAAAGCAATGTCTCATTCCTATGACTAACAGGAAACTTGTATATTCTGTATTTGCTTCACTCTTTAGTCCACACATAGTATGGTAAGCATAGGGAGCCAGGGAACTGGTGTCAAGATACGTGAAGCATTGCATGTTAAGAGGTTTAACTTTGCCTTGTTTCCAGAGCGAGGAAATGACATAAGTTCTTAATATATTAAATATTTCATTCCTATGAAATGACTTTTTTTCCTTTAATTCTCTTGTTTCAATTACAGTGACAGTATAGAGGACCTGCAGTTTGTAGGTGAAGACGCTGAAGAGGAGACCCCAAAAAGAACTCAACTACACATTGTAGCTCCATGGATAGACATTGACGCGGATTACACGCAAATGCAAAATTGGGGTATATATCTAAAACAAAATATTAGTTTTTTTTATTCTCTCATTTATTTCTCTATGTGCTGGGTAGACAGAGAGAATAGTGTTGAGGCACTACAATTTTCGAAACTTCTAAATTTTTGTACTAAAATGAGAAAAAGAAAATAACTTGTTGCCACAAGTGAGGATAAAACTAACCTACAATCTTTTTATTTTTATGAGTCTGTCTGACTAATTATTAAGAGATGTAGGCGTAACTAATAAGAGATTAAATAACAGTTTTAAATAATGTGTACATACCAGTCAAAGGCGGTAAGTTATATAATTATGTACTACTATTACTATTTTATTTTATTTTTATTCGAAATATTCACTCTCATACATATATAAATAAATTTAAATTGAAAACAAAGAGGAAAAAAGGGAGTTAATGTAATTTGAATAAACATTTACCTAATATAGCATAATTTAGTATGTTTCTCTTCAGTGTCACAGAACAGGGACAAGGAGACGGAGTGTCCGCCGGAGAGTGCGCTGTGCCGGTGCGGCGCCGCGCTCGGGCTCGCCGCGCAGCTGGTGGCGCTGCTCGCCTGGACACTGGACACCAGGCTGCCACACGCTGTCACACTTAGGTGAGCCACTGCTGCTTACATACACACATGCTCTATCCCTTATATTGCAGTAGAACCATCGGGGTCATTGAATAGTTGGATAGTTATTTAAATGTCTCATAGTTTGTAAAAGTATTGCTGGAAGAGATGAGTGAACTCAACCAATGGTTAATAAACACTAATTTATTCACTAAAATATTGACAAGAAATGTTGTGGATCTATGTTTAGAGTTTAACTCATGAGAATGAAGTATTTTTATTTCCTCCTTCTGGGGTAGCAACATGGACATGAGGGACAGTGGTCGTAGCACAAGTCTCTCTCTGCCTACAAAAAAGTAGGCAAAAGCATAAAACGGTTTTTTAATAAGACCATTATAAACTTATTCTATTCTCATTTGTGCCTCAGCGACTACACTGAGCCCCGCAGCTGGCGCGCGTCCATTACGCGCGTGCGCGCCGCCGCGGCCGCGCTGTGCGCCCGCGCCGGTGTGCCCGCGCCTGGCTCCCCCGCTGCGCCCGCGCCCGTCGCCCCCTTGCCGCCCCTCGCGCCCCTGGCCGGACTGCACCAACTGGCGCTGGCTGCTGTGGCTGACGATCCGGAGTTGGGCACGTAAGTGTTTCATTTTTAAAATTTAATTGAACTTATTAACTTATTAAATTAATTAAATATTCTATTAATAATATGGTAGACTGTGTCCCATTTTTATTTTAGTAAATACAGAGTGTATGCATCTTGATCGATAGGTTAACTGTAGCTAATAGGTGGGAAAAGTTAATGTCGATAACCTATCCAGATAGGGGTTCCATGTGTTTTCAATAACTGGTAGTTCAAAGGATATTTAGGAATTAGTCAGTCTATTAAGTTGAATATTTTATAAAAAATGACAAGTGAAACTTACGAGTATCTATTGGATTATTGTTGTTTCCATTGTAAGTCTTTAATATATTAAAGGCGTTTTATAAAACGCCTACTGTATTGTAATCAACTTAAGGCAAAAAATTACTAGCGCAAGCCCAAAAGTTAGGCTGTATGTCCCATTTTATATTATTTTGTTTGTAATTTTCTATACCTATACCTATGTGGGAAGAAAATTTAAAATTAAAAGGAACTGTCTAAGATTTCAAAATAATAGTATTTTTTAAGATCATAATATACTTATTTACATGATACCAACACAGAAACAACAATATTCAATTTTTTGTCTGCCTGTCTGTCTTTCTGGTTGTCTGGACCATCTGAACCGATTGTTACAAAATAAACATTGAAAGTTAGAAGGGGTGGATGAGTAACAATACAAGCAATAGGCTATTTTTTAATCTTGCAATTCTCGCGAGGTCTAAATTTAAGCGAGAAAAATTGCGTATACCCAGTGCGTGTACTTATCGCCTACCTATATAAATGAGTAATGAATAAACACTTTTTTTATACCCCAATATTTTTTTCTTAAATACACTTAAATAAATATTCGTATAGTTTAAGTGTAAGTATTTTGAAAATAACAATATATCAGCGAGGAGGGGTGGTGGTCACGCGGCGCGGGGGGTGCAGCAGGCGCGGCGGCGTGGGGTGGCGCCGGCGACGACCTGGACGAGCCTGAGCCGCCCGAGCACCTGCACTGGCCGGACACCGCGCAGGTACACTTTTGAAGGAATATTTTAATTCACCGTTCAGTTAAAGAAGTTCTTTATAATTAAAAAACTCGTAGAGATTTATATATTTTGAACTATTTTAGATACTCACACATACACGAAAATTTTAAATTTTATTTTGTTTCTTTTTACTTATATTATTTAATGTTACCATTTTTAATCTTCTATTTTTCTGACACTGTGTTAATCTTTAAACATTGTCCATACTTAGACTACGTGGACGTTGACGCTACGCTGCTGCAATTTGTAACTTTAGCAGTTGTTTTAGCTTTCGTGAGTTCTCCATTCAACG
>FAPJ01002378.1:2580-20581 GCA_001485985.1 Heliconius ethilla aerotome | reverse complement strand
AATATAAGTGTAATCTAGTTAAGTCTCATTCATTTTCATAAACGTTAATCAGCAAAGAATTTAGATTTTGGAAAGGAAAAGGCAGCTCGCAGATGATACAATAGGTAGGTATAGTCCAACAGAAGTTTATGAATTATAGGAGGTACGTGGGGACACTTGCGTAGAATGCATATTTAAGATACCTATACAGGGACGTCCCCGCTCTCACCGCACCGCTGCCCCGCGAGCCCAATCACAACGACGTACAGTAGAACGTGACACCAAGTGTCATTTACTACGCCAGTTTGTATATATGACACAAAATGACGCCGAACTCTGCATACTTAACATTATGCACATGACTAAATGTGCGAGATTGATTCGTGCCAGTGTTCACCTACTTCATAAAGTATAATATCTCGAATTCTCGAGACTCGAGCTATATCAATATACTTGACATCTAAGTAGTGCTGCCATTGAAATAAAATGTTTAGTTCTACCTGTCAGTCCTGTCAACACTACAACACAACCAAACTCTTTTTATGCAGTATAGCTTATATACTTATCCTGGTTAATATTTTGTTTATTCAAATGAAACAGATTCTCTATTTTAAAAAAAGAAATGTTGCAGTACTTTTCATCGAACATGTTATAAAATTATCAAATAAATTGAAATATTGCGTAATATAGTTTGGTCGTTAGTATATACAAATAATTATTACAAAAATTTACTAAATTATGATAATTCGAATATTCGACCTTTACGAATGACCTCAAGGTTGAACAGTCAATAAAAAATGAAATGCGCATGCGTGAGTACCCGCTACTTATCTACCTACTGTCAACAGTTTCGTGTTTGGCGCGCAACGCGCTGATAAGCTGCGACTTGAGTCTTTTTGATCACGATGAAATTATTTTTCTCATTAGTCGCCCGTCGGTTTAACATTTCTCACGTTAACTGCTACTGTTCCCAAAATTTACTATAAGTTTCTGTCGATAATGTCTAGCGCAGAAATATTAATAAATAGAGAAATGGCTCGTCAAAATGGTATCGTTCAACCTCTCTTAACTGGTAAGCAAATAAAAAGGAAGGTAATTATTTTAGAGCGAATTTTGAAATTCTTTAAAAGTTTTTTTTATTGTTTTTATTTTTACCTAACATATTAAAATATATTATTATAACCTCTTTTTAAAAGGTTGTGGGTATACATTAAATTATTAGGTCTTAGATTCTTTGTATGTAGTGTTAATAATTTTTTTTTACAGACTTGTACCAAATCACAATGGCTTATGCCTATTGGAAGTCGGGGAAAGTTAATGATTTCGCTGTGTTCGATTTATTTTTTCGTACAAACCCATTTCAAGGAGAATTTACTATTTTTGCTGGACTCGAGGAATGCTTAAAGTTTTTAGAAAACTTTCATTACTCTAATAGTGGTACGTGAAGTTTATTATATTGTGATTATATGTTAGTTTGATGAATTATGTTTTTTGATTAAAATTATTTTACAGACATTGAATATTTGAAACAAACACTACCAGCAGATATAGAACCAGAATTTTTTGACTATCTGAAGGATTTAACATGTAAAGATATCAAGTTGAGTGCAATTGAAGAAGGATCTGTGGTTTTTCCAAGGTATGTATGCTATTTTTAAATGTTGATCTAAAAGTTAAGATAGGTATTTAAACTTAAAAATATATTAGCATTGTATACATACATATTTATATCAAACATGATTAGTTTTTTTTTATCAGCAGCTTAATATGTAAGGAACTTATGAGATTGGAGTTTGGTATGGGAGGTAAAAAGTTGAATATTTTTTAATATAATATATTTATTTAGTCAAGGTATGAACCATTGTTATCTAAGCGCTTTCGATTATTTTAAAAAATCTACTTTTCACGAAAGGTAATGGTTCAATTTTAAAACAATTATTGTGTGCATTAAGTAATGTAACTCCGTGGTCAATGTGTGTTTGTAAATAATCCAATATTTAAAATTTTTCAAAAAACAATTTAATGATGGTTAACGAAACACAAATACATTGTTGATTAAAGTGGCCAGTACTACAAAACACCAATTTCATATGTCATATGTTAAGGACCTAATAAATAAATAATTTCACATAATATTGTGTTAATTTTCATATTTCTATGTCTTTAGATATATGTTCTACTAGTATGAATTACATTAATTGTAATTTTCTTAGATAGAACAAATAAACTCAAATCTGTTTATTTCATTGAATATGATAATCTCAGTAACTACTGGTTTTTATTTGCAAAATTTCCTTATGTGTTGGATAATCCATTTATTGAGCAAAACAAGCAATGTTCCTGTGGTCAGAATTACTTTAGGCATTACTACATCAATTACTTTGTTGTTTTAAAACTCTTTAACTCACTATACTTCCAATCCTAGTCACCTCTGGCACAGAATGACTCATGTGAACTTAGAACAACTCATAGTTTCCCATTATTAATATTTTTAATTATTAGTATCATTAACAAACAAATGCTCTGCTGTTACTTGATCATACAATATAGATCACATATTATATTCGCTTTATAGGTATTATTCAAACTAAATATGGAATATGAATGATCGGATAATTACAATATATTGATTCATCAATATATATGTATTTATGAATTAAAAAATTAAAACCATTTTTACATAGATAATTGTGTATAATTATACATTTTAGCTATGGCAAATAAGAATAAAACATACATCATAAACATAAACATGCTGCTTATTTTCTTAATTTTCATCCATTGACCCATTGTCCATTGATCTACTTTCATTGGATAATTTAGTTTGCAGATTTACCCTCTCCTAACCGTTTCTTAGGGATAGTTCTCAACAGTGGCTGATAAAGTTCTAAAGACAGCCTTATCTGCCAGACAAGCTATAATTTTTGGTTTCTCAGGACTTGAATAACAATATCTAGTAGATACACATTTGACACGTGCATTTCATTTTAACATACTTATTTGTAATTTAAAAATGTAATTAATCGTACGAACTGTTACCGACTATTATCGTTAATTAATGAGAAAATTATTCTTGAAAATACAAGAAATAATTATTTCGTATTTTTATCCTCTACCTGTGAGATAGCACTAATTATTACATTTCTATCTGAAACTTTATTCGTAACCGGTGAACGGGGCCTTAATCTCAGGTCTGTATCTTTTATACAAACATGCATGTTATATTCAGGTATTCTAGTCGCTTTTCTCTTCAATGTAACTAAGAAGTTGCAACAAGGTGTTCAATCGATCTACGTTCGGATAATCGACGAATATATTTTTCGAATACTACATTTCTCTTTTGTTTGACATTATTGTTTGCCAAAATAGTTGTGCTTTTTACCATTCATAGTGCACTGTATTAAATAAAATATGAATAAATATTCTGTAAAACGTTTTAAAATTGAAAAAACAAATTTAGTAAAATTCGAGAGAGTGAATATTTAAAATAAAAATATTGGGCACTGCACACTTACTGCACTTTAAACTAAAATGAAAACACTAAATTCTTTGCATTGGATTGTTCTTTAATATTCACGAATTCAACGTAGAGTTATTCAACGTATAGTGGTGATTTTATTAGGTATAAAAATATATGTTTTATTTTTCTTTGCATGTTGGTTGATGGAGACAATTGGTACTTAGTTCTTAAACTAATAAGCCATTAATATAAAACTAATAAAAAATCGTTAGTCTATATTATTTTAATCGTTAAAATAACTTAAGTGTACTATTTTAGTTATTATTGTATTATACGATTTGATAATGATACTATATTATAAGTACTAAATGGATTACGGTAAAATGTAAATGTTAAGATGTACACAAAGGTCATATTATAAATCATACGCATATAAAATTAGTCGGACTGAAATAGATATTGTTTTTGCCAGCGATTTTCAGCCACTGTAATGGAAATAATTATTTACGCTCATTTATTTCCTATTAAATCAATCAAAATATTGTTTTTTTTGTAAGACATCGATAAAAACAATTTACCTCATATAATGCATAAATTATTATTTACGTTGTAACAATAAAATAGAATGAGTACTTAAAGTACAAGTAGTGAGTTTAAAAAAATATATAATAAACAATTGAAGAATATAGAAAGAACATACAAACTGGCTTTAATTTACAACTTTTGTTTCAGAGTTCCCCTGTTAAGAGTTGAAGGCCCCCTAATTATTGCGCAATTATTGGAGACTACGTTATTGACACTAGTCAACTTTGCAAGGTAAGTCACTTTATGAAAACACATAAAATTACTCATCTATCTACTAACTAAATATCTTAAGTTATATATATATGTATATATATATATATATATATATATATATATATATAGTTTTCTTAATTAAATTTAATTTTACTTTTTCAAATAATACATAATTATGTACCTATTGATGATTCGTGACATTAATGATGTAATTATGACCCTAAAATATTTTTTTTATAAAAAAAAAAATTATGGATAAAATGACAAAAAGTGATCTAGTCTATTGTTTCTTTACGTCCTATATTGGCTGATATTTATAGCTGTCATAGGTAAACGAGATAAATTTAGTCTGACATGCATTCTATGCGGAAGATTGTTTTATAGTTTAAGTGAAGCTAATAATACACTGCTGTAAAACACGTAATTGTTATACAACATGCACTACACTTTAATTTATTCTTGATATATATACTACAATTGAATATGCGACGTGTTTAATAAGATATATTCATATTTTGCATAGAAAAAAAATATTTATTTTTGACGTGATAACGTCTATAAATCTATAAATCGACGAACGCCGGCTGCGCCCACGAAATAGCATGACTTATTGTCACGTTCCCCCTGATCCCAGAGTGCAAGCGAGAACACGAAACAGACGATAGAGACGCAAGATCGGCCGAACACATTGTTATTTGTTGTTAATCTGTACAATTTAAATAAAAAAATATTTAAATTAACGAGTAGATTAGAGTTTATTCACATAAATATTAATTTATCGAATAAATTGTAATTTTCAATCGACTCCTTCTTTTTATTATACAAAATAATGATAATTTAGTGATCATAATTGAAGTCATAAAAGTATGCAATTTTTTATATCAATGTTTTCTTATGACGTTATCACGTAAAATTATCGTCCGTAAACCGACTTTATAAACAACCAGTTTATTTCTTTATTTTCACGCTGTATCCCGCATATCAGCCGCAGCAGCTAGTCAGAGTTTAAACACACTCCCTTCTCCACTTTTCGCTAATCTTTATCTTGCTATCAGACCGAGGAAATAAAAATATAAAATAATTCATTTGCCTGAGTGGGAATCGAACCTACAAACGTAATTCTGTATACAAGGTATACAGAAGATCTACAATGCCGCACTTTGCCTATATTGGCTGGTGGTGTTATATAGTGTAAAATTTCATTTTTTTCAGCCTAATGGCAACAAATGCAGCTCGTTACAGAATGGTTGCGGGTAAAAATATATCTCTTTTAGAGTTTGGGTTAAGGAGAGCCCAAGGACCTGATGGTGGGCTTTCTGCATCAAAATACTCATATATTGGTAAGCTTTTATTTTAGTAGATATCTATTATATTTCTGATAATAAGGCGATAATTTTCGTAGATTTTGTATAATATTCAATAGAAGGTTATGGTGCCTAAGGTTATTGATTATATTAGCGTAATTCTGCAGCTCATATTGCTGTGAAACCAAACCGCTCGGTGCCTGGTACGGCCTTTCAAATTTATACGGCGCACCACGCGCCATTGACTCATGAGAAGCCGAATACCAAGTAACTTTCTTTAATTTGGTACTATCACGCAGACCTTGACATTGAATACTTTCCCCATTACTATCGAATAATAAATTTTCGAATACCTCCATAAATTAAAGCTTTTGTTACGAACTCACAATAAGGCTCTGTAGGTATATGCCATAAAAAATATGTTCCTTTACAGTTATATTTCAAAATTTGTGTTGTTATATTATATGTCTACTTTAATCGTTATAAAAAATATTGAACAGCAACTTTTGAAAGAATGTCTAAAGTGTGGATCACGATGAAATCAAATCGGAGATTGGAATTTTCAGGTGGATTCGATGGCACAAGTAACGTTCTCGCCGGTAAAATGTTCAAGATACCCGTGAAGGGGACGCACGCGCACTCGTTCGTGACGTCTTTTAGCTCGCTGGAGGACGTGCAGGGCGGCGACCAGGAGATGCGTGCGCGCGCCGAGCATTGGCGCCGCCGCGTGGCCGCCGTGCTGGACGTGTCGCCCGAGGAGGCCAGCGACGGCGAGCTGGCCGCCCTCATATCGTATGCCCAAGCCTTCCCCTCCGGCTTTCTGGCCCTGGTGGACACTTACGATGTGAAGAGGTATAACTTCCAAGGCTTGCCGTCGCGGCACAGGCGCCAAACGAATGGGCATTCCGGCTACAATAGCAACTGTGGATCCAATGGTCATAGAACCCAAAACTGCTCTATACGTAGTACGTGTGGATATAGCACGGTCGAACGCACACTGAGGTAAACATGCGCGATTGCATATTGACATTTGGTGTCTGAACTTATTATTGTTTTGCATCGGTCGTTTGCGGTCCGGACACGCAGACACTCATACCCTACATAACTCACTCGTTCACTGGAATCAGCTGGACTCACCCGACTCACTCGACTCACTCGACTAATACGAGGAACACGACGCTTGCGATGCGGCACCCGACTGTGTACATATTGTAACCGGTACATAAAACATTTTGCTTCAGTGTGACGTATTGCCTGGTGCCCGCAAGAAATGGGACTTTCAGTCATTGGGCACAGTTGCATTGTATAGGGACTGCACACATTCACAATATACTTCTGATATTTGCATGACTTTCATTACATTGCATTATTTATTTAAGTAGCATTTGACGATTCATAATGTGTTTCTAATTAGTGCAGTCAAATGATAACCTCATTTTTCAGTTTTGATTTTATTTAGTTTTCGTGATTCGTATTAAATTGGAATATTGTAGCTCGTATAAAGTTGTTTATATAACACTTGACTTTTATTGAAAAAAATAAAATTTTAAGTCACTTATTTTTATAAATAATTTAAATTTTACACTTTCATTATTCAATAAAACCATTTTTACTATTTAAAGTATCCTTTTTTATATATGACGTTTTAAAGTCAAAGATTATAAGAAATATTGCTTAACTATATATTAATAATTTTACAGACTTGTCCTTGCATGACGTAATAACAATTATCTAAAATGGCTTTAGTTTGTAAACTTATTATTTAATAATAATACTTTGTTTCAGTTTGTACTATGTTTATAATTTTTAATGTCTATTTAATATATTATTGTTGTATTATTAGGCGGTATTAATGAGTCCAAGGTAAAAACGATAACGCATGTCTCTACATATATCGTTTAAATCTAAAACTCATATTAACTACTACATTGTTATTGTCTTTGAAAGTACTAATTATTAATCCATAGGGCCGGATTCCATATTTCTTGGCGATTTAATTTTTGAGTTGCTTCTTAAACCTTAGCTCTTTTCTTTTATATATTATAATCATTTACGTATGTTTACCTTTTCATTTTAAAATTTTTCTTAGGTGGAAATATATTTGTATTAAATATTATATAGATTTATATTACGTTCTTTAATATTCATTAAAAATAGATAGTAATATGATGCATGTCATTCAATATATTTCTTGATAAGGATAAAGACAGGACAAGAATTATCTAAATCCGGCCCTGTTAATCTAAGATCTTCTAATGCGGATGTGGAATGCTAATAACTGCAGCAATTGTGTCAATTGCAAATGAGTAGGTATAAACGTATACATAATATATGTTATATTTGGCTTAAAGACCTAGGCTACTTATTTTATATCTTATATATAGATCCTTAATAGTAAATTTAGTAAAAATATATATTTATAGTATTTTTTAAACATTATGATATTTAAAAATATAATGCAAAATTGGCTATTTTGGGCTAACGAATACGAATATATATTTTTTAACAATTAGAAAGTTCTCATTCTTCTTTTAATAAATAACTGTAATTGACCAAATTACGCCTTACCGACTATTAATTAATAGTCGATTTTTTTAGTTTAAACTATAAACAAACTCACAATCGCTATACGGCTAGCTAGTAGTATACTACTTCTTTATATAGAGGGTATACCATTTTCTCCGAGACTAAAAAAATATGATATTTACTGATAACATTGTCAACAGGAGTGGTCTATTAAACTTCTGTGCTGTTGCAATGGCATTGAACGACTGCGGCTATAGGGCGATCGGTATACGCATAGACAGCGGGGACCTGGCGTACCTGTCTGTGCTCGCACGAGATACCTTCAAGAGAGTGGCGGACGAGTACAACCTGCCGTGGTTTTCCAAATTAACAATAGTAGCCTCTAATGATATTAATGAGGAAACAATACTGAGCCTCCACGAACAGGGGCACGCTATTGATTGTTTCGGAATTGGAACTCACTTGGGTAAGTGGTATTTCTATTTTCTTTATGTTTATATAATACCTGTATATATGTACTTATGTGTAGGTAGTTTTTTTTAGGATACCAGTATTTTGGAAATGTTAATAATAGTTAATAGTAAATTTTTGGTATGCCAATTGTGTAATTTTTTTTATATATTTTCTATAAGCACGTGAACAAGCAACAAATGTCAAGTTAAATATCGCATAATATCATGCTTAGATTACTAGAATATATGACAATGCTATCTTATCGCAGAAAGAGGAAAATTATAAATATATTTGGATACTTCGGTCCTTTACTCGTTTCGTAACATGCAAAATTGCGCCATATTTTATAAATATAGCAACAAGATATTTTTTTGCAAATCATTCCTTATGCTCCAATGTTTTCTATGAACAATTCATAGGTAATACGTTTTACATTATACTCATCCAACTCGCCTACTCATGACAGTACGAGTAATGTGTAATACGCCGTTGTCATGTAAACTTTTTATTGATATTTCTATTCTACATAACGTAGAAATATAATATCCTTAATAATATCTGAATTACCCAAAATTAAAACGGAATTTTCTGAATGGTACCATGTATAATAATAGTTAAAAATAAAAAAAAATAGTGATAGTTTACATATATAGTCATAATTTATTACTATTTTATAATTCTTTTTTTTTGTTGAAAATAAAAAACAGTCTACAGGTTGTTTGTCTGTTTAATTAGTTCTTTTTAAATTATTAAATTAAGTCGTATATACCTTACAAGACAAAATTTAAATTTTATATTGTCTTTGTATTTAATCAATAAGACTTTAACTTATTTGATTGTCTAATACAAGAATAGGCTAATATAGATAACATTTTTGTATTAACAATGCTATTATAATCTTGTCATTAAAATAATTATCCGTCATGTTTCTTTATTATTTAAGTAAATAAAATAATATGTTGTATTTATGCCATAACAGTTTGTGTTCGAAAGTTTGTATGCAAAGATGCATTTAAGTTGTAAACACGAAAGCTATTTATTTATTTATTCTATATATAAGTACTTTTGTACATTACTGAAATTATAAAGCTTAAACTGACATTATAAAGAGTTTATTTGGTTCAAAGCATTAATTCCAAGGAACTATTGGTTTAAAATTATAAATTCTTTTTGAATTATATCGAAGGTTTATTGCGTCACGTTAATCGTTTCGATGTAACTTTGTATAGCTGCGGTCTAAGTTACCTGGGGACCTTATAATGTATCATTTACAACTTTATTTATAGACCACGTTGGCGAAGCCGTGGGTATAAGCTAATAAACACAAGTAAATGACAAAATGAATAAAGCGTCTTTATAAGTGTATATAGATAGTGTGAGCATTTTTAATAAAATTGTGTATAACATGCGGTATCTCTAACGCTTGTCGAAATTATCTTATCTTACTAATATTATAAAAGTAAGAGTTTATACATATTTAATATTGAAATTGGTTACTACCATATGGAGCTTCTTTTTCAGTTACAGCTTGACACTTTATTCCGTATAACAAAGGAAACATAGAAAATCTGTTGCAGTCACTACGATCTCGGTTCTCAAGCCAAATTCGAGACATTAGGTTTTGAGTTTCATAACTTAACCCCGCACGCTGTCTTACTAGGGGAGCGCAAAAGAATATAATATAATACCCCATACAGGATATATAGATAATACCCCATAGCTATCACATAATTATTATTAATTAAATTATGCATATTTAATATATAGTTCCAGTACATGTGTGTTTTCATAAAATAATAATTTATATCAAAAAAATGTTGTTATTTTTTTATTGTTTAAATTAAATTGTGTATAAAGTAATTTTTATTTTACAGTTACATGTCAACGTCAACCGGCACTAGGATGTGTATACAAATTGGTTGAAATAAACGGCCAACCTCGAATCAAACTCAGTCAAGATGTCGGCAAAGTTACTATTCCCGGACATAAAGAGGTATTTATTCCATAAAAGTACTTAGTTTAAGGCAAATCTTTTGTGCCTTAAGCGGAAAAGTAGGAATCGAAGCTACAACCTGTCGCACTTACAATCACATTGTGCCTCTGCGCCGCCATATTTAAACTTATAAAACCAAACATTATTCACTTATAAAAAAAATTAAACGTATAATTCTGTAATACTGTGTAAGTAATTCTAAAGCTATATGTTTACAAATGCAATCAAACTTTGGAAATGTTTCTTGCGTAAAAGGTTATCAATATATACAGTCCAAGGCTGAAAATAATATGTAATTTATCTTATTAGTGCGTTTAATGCTTATTACACTATCTTCCGTGAAAATATTATTTGTTTTAGGAAAATAGGTCTTGTCATAACCAATTCTGTAATTATTATTAAAAAACAAAACACAAAGTAAACTACTGTTAAAAATTAATCATCCTCCGTTATATGTAGCTATTTTTCCGAGACTAGGGTTCCTGAACCACAACTAAAAATACATATCTTGTAGAATACAATTAATTATTACGTGGTTTGCTTGAAACTCAACACGAAATGCCTCCAGAATTCAGGGGAAAATGGGGAAATGTCTTAATGGGAATGGAGTGTTTGAACACTAGGTTGATGATAACTAATGTGTACTAAGGAGATTATATATTTAATTTATTGTTTTTCTAGGCCTATAGGTTATTCGGAGCGGATGGGCATGCGTTAATAGATCTATTACAGCGCTCCTCTGAGCCCGCACCTGAAGTAGGACAAAAGGTTCTATGCAGACATCCCTTTCAGGAGTCCAAACGAGCCTATGTTATTCCTAGCCACGTGGAACATCTTTATAAAGTAAGTAATAATATATGAATACTTTTTAAAAAAACGCATAAAAATTACACACTTCTTGCACTATGTACACTACGTTAATGTTTTTAGAAAGTATTTATATAATTTAAAATTATCAATTAACACTTTAAATATGTATTATAAATAATTTATAAAATAGATCAATTTCCTTTTATTTTATTTCTTGAGATTAAAATCAATGAAGTTAAGATAGAAGTGACATAAACTGATTCACATGACTCATTATATTTTATACTAGTCATTATGGTCGTGAGACTCGTTATTGGCGGAATGTGGGTAATTAAGTCTTTTAACACAACGTCTGCCTTTCTGCTTACATTGAAATAATTAATTAACTTGCAGGATACACCTAACAACAACTATTGGTATTTCAGATTTATTGGAATGAGGGTCGCATTTGTGAAGCCCCCAAACCATTGGTTGAGGTACGCGAAAGAGTTCAATCATCCTTGAGGACTTTACGCCAAGATATCAAGAGAAATCTAAATCCCACGCCTTATAAGGTAAAGAGCAAAAACAATGAACTGTTTCATATGTTCTCATATTTTATTTTAAGTATAGACCTCACAAATCAGAAAATAAATGAATGGAAGATACTAAAACTCGGAGGGAAGGGACAAAAAATTTAATGAGACTGATTTAGTCCTTAGTCATCCCGCTCAATCAATCCGGGTCAATCCCTGTTTAGACAAATATTATATTATTATATTATTATATATAATATTTGTCTAAAGTGGGATTGTATATATATATATCTACATATTATAATGTAAAATGATGTTTATACCTATTGGTACAAACATCATTTTACGTTAGGGCTGCTGGAAGTTAAACTTAAAATACCTTAATTAAAAACATACTTTTAATTTAAAATAAAACCTTCCTCCTTTCCTTGCTTTGGTAACAACACCAAAGCATTTCCTTGGGTTCCACCACTTAACACGCATTGCCTTTAAAATTAATCAGTACGAGGAGAATGAAGTGTCTTAACTAGGTTCCCTCTGCCTACCGCAGATCTATAAAACAAAATAAAATTATTTACAGGTTGCAGTCAGCGACGATTTATACAGTTTCATCCATGATCTGTGGCTGCAGAATGCACCTATCGGGGAGCTGTCGTGAAACTTCATCAATTTTAATATTACTTTTCAACGTATAGCTCCAGTACTATCACTGTGAGTGGTAGTTATTGGAAAGTAAACATAAATATCCGTTAAAATATAGTTGTCGAATATAGCTAGCTAACTTCCTTCTGTTTGAAGAAGTTGGTTAAAAAGATGATGATGCATGTTTGTTTTGAATTTGGTCCAAGCTGCGGTATTTTAAATCAGCATCTACACTTCTAAATAAATAATATTTTTAGTTTATTACAATGTAGATTTCTTAAGAAAAGCATTGCAATTAAAATTAAATATTTTTATAATAACAGTTTTATATAACAAATGTAATGCTTGCAAAAAATAAGTAAAACAACCATTCATAGTAACTATCCTTTGCTTAGACAATGTCCATCAATATACAAATAATAAATTTTGTGGAAACTATTTTTACAATAGAAACATTGACATTTAAAAAAAATGTCCAGGTTAAAGTTAATAAAAAATCTGTCATTACTATTAAATTAGAGGTGATCAAATATTTCTAAATACCAAATAAAGAAAGTAGTCTTGTTTTAAATTAAACTGTTATTGTTTGATCAAATATACTTTATTAAAGTACCTTAAGCACTTAATTAAGTTAAATTATTTCATTTAAAATTGTCGGCTAATAATAAATTTCAATTGATATATAGTTTTTACATATAGGTTGAGGGCGTCGTAGCGCAGGCACAAGCGTGTTACTGTAAACGCGACGGTTGTGGATTCGATTCTCACCCGGGAGAAAGAAAAAAAATATCTCTTCGCTCTGGTAACGAGGCAAGCAATTCCTAGCGAAGCCTTAAAAAATCGGTGGGAAATGGGGAGCGGAGTGTCTTAACACTAAGTTCCCAGTTTTTCTCTTTTTATCTAGCTATGTGCGGCATACAGCGTAAAGCTAAAAAATGTATTTGCATTTTCTTTATTTTTATTACGCATAAAAAACGATAATCCCTGTTAGCGTTATTGTTATTTTTATTATTATTTCATAAGAAGAGTACAATTATATAACATTTAAAGATAAAAATTAGGAAAAATATTCTATAGGAGTTTATAAAACTACTAACGTAAAATAATATAATATATTATGTAAGTATAAAGTAGTGTCTACCTAAATTCCTGATAAATAATGTTTTATTAACATTTGGTTAAAGGAGACCTAATTCACAAATAACAAAAAAATCGTCTGTGATACAAATCCAAAATTAATACGACGTTGATCCCTAAAATAATGTCATACTAGTCAAAATTGTTATGAAGTAAATTGAACATATAAAATGCTATTGCATTCATAGTTTATATATACTTTTTATAATAATGGCAAAAACATATTTGAGTTATATAATAAAAATAAAATACATTTGAAGTCGTATAATGTTCTGTTGAAAAGCTACGGAAACAAATATTATTAATATGGTTTTTAATATTTAGTGATCTTTTCAAAAGTATTCCTATAATTTATATCATGTATGTGAAACAGTGTCTGATTGTAAACATAATGATTGTAGGTTCAATTCCGCGAGATATTGAGTCCCACCACCCAACACGCTATGTTTTGAATTCGGGAAGGTAAAAAATACATAATATAAATCTACCTAAATAGAATATGACGTACAGTAGGTATATATTTTAATTTCAAACTATATTTCCTTCATATTGATTACATATTATAAAATAAGTATATAAAATAACTTCGTTATATAAATAATTTTATATGTATTAAGTTTGTATACAGAGTGTTACTTGATTGAACAAGACATTTTATTTACTGATAAAATAAGTTAGTGCACAAAGATTTCAAGAAGTTTTATTAATATTTTAATTTGAATAGTTTATAATGTTTTACAGACAATGTACATATATACACAGTTCTTACCGCTTTTGTTTCTGTATAAGTTAACTTTTTTGTTTCCTATTTTTTTTATACATAATATTGCATTGCTACTTCAAATTTGTAAAGAGTTTGTGCAGAATTATGAATGTTATTAACAAGCCTCTTTACATTCCTTTCGTGGGTTAATTTTGTGATCGAAATACATTATCATTCTAAGATGTTCAATTTTATTATTAAGGCGTTTTTTAAGTTTGTAACTTAGCTTGTGTAAACACTTGTATTGTTTATTTAGTTTTAAATGGATGAAGTCTGGTCTTTTTTTTTATATAAAAATAAGCATAATATAATGTTAATGCTTAGTAACTAATGTTTTGTTTATTTATTATTTTAATTATTATAATAACATGCATGTAATAAAAAAAGTGTGCGTATATATATAAAATAGTGGGAGTCGAATTGGATAGAAACAATATTTTTATATTCAGCAAAGTATTAAGTATTTAGAACATGCATAACAATACAAATAAAATGGTAAAAAACATTCACATAACGTGGATCCACAGGCCTTTATAGAATAAAATTTATGTGTGCCTTTATTGCAGCAATATGATGCACATTTTTTACAAATTAAGCTATGCTAATATTACATAAAAGAGATATATTTCACTAGTTATAGTAAGAATTTTATGTGCACTTAGTATTTAGGAATATTATAAAAAATAAAAAAATGTACTTATTAGTTATTCTTTTATTAAAGATTTAGGCAAAAATACCTGTTTTCGATTTTTTGAGCTTCAGTAGAGGGCCAAAAGATATACCAAATATTTTTTTAATATTGTTTATGTAATACCATAACGCAACTTTTAAGTGTCTTTGTCGCCTCGCTACGCCTCGATCATGCGTTTTTGATGATGATGCATTGAATTTAAACTTACTTTTCACTCACCATTCAGGCAAAAAATGCCTACGCACCTGGTCCCCGCTATAGCTAAGTATAAAATCTAGCTATACGTCCCTCGAATCCTATACATTAACTATACCATCGCAGCGCGTCTTAGTCCTTCGTGGGAATCCAGGTTTTTGCGAAGAGTCCAATCATGCGCTCGCTCGAGTATGATATGGAGTGATTTCAGCTAAGTATGTAACAAAATCCTCAGTAATATTATTTATATGTTATATATCATCAGTAATGTTATTTATTCACTCCATATAACTCCTTAGAGTGAAAGTAGGTGACTTGAATAAATTACCCACGGTTACTAAGGATGGTCCCAGGCCACGACTTGTCGACCGTACTTTGATCAACATGCATGAAAGCTGAAACCAAATTATGATATTTATTCTTATTAATATATAATCATATCAAAATAAACAGCTGTTTATTTTCATAATCTGGACACCCACTAAGAAAAGATTTTGAAAAATTTTAATCCTAAAGGGATGAAATAGGGGTAAGAAGTTTGTATGGCATTTTTCTTAAAACGACACCGACTTAAAAAAAAAAAAATTCAGACTTAAAAATATTTCATTGAATAAGTGTTTCACATTTATTAGAATTTACTCCCTGAACTGAAAATAATTTCATAAATATATTTAATAAATATTCGTGTTGCCATTGCTGGCAACGTGACTCGTCGTTTTTGTTTTCAATAGATGTCTATTGAAAACGAAAACATTTTTTTTGTCGTTGTTCTTTATTTACGGCGTTCCGAGCGTGCCAGTTCAGCACAGCCAATGTCATGTTGATTTGTTGAATGGACAAACACTTCATTTGTAATGTTACATTAGTAATGTAAAATAATTATTAAGATACCGCACGACAAAGTAAGATTACGTATATAACTGTCATGTTGAACAGATAAATCAAAAAATCTATCTGCAACAAACAATTTAAATATTAATTTGAGATGGCAACACTAGCATTTTGAAAGTAAATTATTTATTAATTATTTGACAACTAACCTATTGAATCTACTGTAAAGACTGATTTTTATAATTTTTACTTTAATAATAAAATATTTAAGCTAGTGAGTAACGGTGGAACCAGCGGTCATCAAATACCCGTACCGGCATTTTTTGTAAGTATTTTATCCGTAATTTGTCTCGTGACTATAAAAGGAAATACGAGGTTTTTGTTAACATCACCGTTTATTCTAAAATTACAACAGTAATAAGATATTTCGCAGCGGTCCTTATTTACATGTTAAAGTACAGTCAAATAAAAATACAAAGAAAACAAATTGTTTAGTATATTATTAATAGCGCAGAATTGCTATTTAAAATTATGAAACTAGCTGTTTCAGTGATATGAAATAACAATTATAATATAATGAGCTAAAATATTGTTATTGTGTTCTCTTTTCATGCAAATGGCAAAAATATTTATTAATTATAGAGATCATCATTTTACTTTTAATTACTTTGTGTTAAGCATGAATAAGTTATCCAAAGAATATATGAAAAGATTATACCAATAAATGAACATTTAGAGGCTGTTATGGCACAGTGGATTCACTTCTCACTTGGAGGAATAATACTGCTTCTATCTGCCTACCCGGTTGTATGAGGGATACAGTGTGAAGCTAAAATAACTAACTGAACTATGAAGATTTAAGATTTTTTAAAATGTCACTTGTATGTAACACATTTTCTGTTATGAGACTACACTTAGCTTGATTCCCATTTGTCATGAAAGGTATATGTAAATATCATAATTGTATATGTAAATATGGTATTTATTTGTTGTGCATAAATATGTATTGCTGAATCAATATAGTTAGTTTTCCAATTAGTTCACATAAGAGACAATGAAAATATTAATAAACTAGGAAATGTTACCATGAGTGAAGCCATTATTTGTTACTTTTTTATACTGCATACTACTTTATAAACTATACATATTTAATCTAATTAACATATTGTAATTTTATTCATTAATATAAAAAAAGAGATATTTATGGATCTCCATCAGCAGTGCAGTCATAGTGGTGCTTAAATTGTTAAAATCATTATAATATAACTAGAATCAATCAATTACTCTATCAGACACTAGTTTTTACCACCACTCCACTCCCATGGTTGATTGGAAGTAACTAAGAGTTCTGTATAAATAGTTTACTCTGATTACAGGTTCAGTGTGTTATTATGTAACTACTATCCTTCCTTGATAAATGGACTATCCAAGACAAAAAGAATAAATTAATTTGAACCAGGTTTTGTGAGATTAGTGAATCTAACCAAACAAGTAATGAGTACATATATGTAATTATTTGTGGCGTTAAAAAAGTTATGAATAAATAATAATTAATAGATTTCCAATTTATATAAATATAATTAATCTGGCAACAAAAATATTACAACAATACTTTAATGTTTTAGGGCACACATATAAATTATGTCTATGTAGTCTTCTCTTAATTTTTCCCGTAAATAAATTTTGAATGTGATAAAAATTACATTTGATTATTTAGTGAAGTACCTACTTCATGATATATTTTATTGTATATAAAAAATGATTGACAAATTTAATATTTAAATACTAACCCAAAATATAGGGAAACCTGTCTATCAGTTACAATATATCGAGGATGTAATATGGAATAAATAGTCACACAAACAATAAACAGGCAAAACTATGACTTTTGCCTATTTTTATTT
>FAPJ01002374.1:3604-19628 GCA_001485985.1 Heliconius ethilla aerotome | reverse complement strand
CTTAAACATTTGTCCGGACCGTAAATAAGCAGACCATTGGCAAAAGAGCACATGTGTGGTGTCTGAGCACCTTTGAGATTTTCGGACCAATCCAAGTTAGTTACCATACCTATACCGTCTGAGAGCAGCTGAAATTTAAAAATAATCATTTAATTACATTAAATTCAAATATTTAAAAATAAATAATTGAAAAATTATCAGCGATTAAATTTTTGTGGGTTCGATCTTCATTCTAGGGAATAATTAACATTTAAAATAATATCTTTTTTCCTATTTGCTTTAGTGTTACAGGGTTGTACGATTTATTACTATGTAAATTTCCATTTTTAATATAAGAATTTAGAATTTAGAATTGCTTAAAGGGAGATAAGAGACCAAAAATAGATATAATTATATAATTACACTAACACTATATAAGTTAGCCTTTCCATCAACAGCATACAATTGTCCCTCGTTGCTCCAGCAGGTCGCCACGAGCTTGGGGTCAGACAGCTCCCAACCCTTAGCTTCTTCCTTCGTACGCTTCATAATGAAGCAGCGCTTGTAGCACTGTGCTACTTCCCACACAGTGAGACCTTCGCCCCAACACTGGCATATCATCATGTGGGTGCGGCTAGCCCTGTGTGAAATTTTCACGATTTACTAGTGTGGTATTTAGCGTATCTGATGGCTTGCCACCGAGGACGTTAAGGGACGAGCAGATCGGGTGGGATAGACTAAGTAGGTACGTAGACTCTGGCAACAAACGTCGGTAACAGCCAATTAAATATATGAAATATTTTTATTAATATTTTAAATCTCACTTGTAAATTTGCGACCGACGTATTACACCAGTGGGAATGGATATGAGCCGCTGGTGTGTGCGCCAGCTCCATATTGATATGCAGTAATTGGGAAATCCACTGAACCCAGCTATTAGATCGGATTCCATCATACACAGACCTTTGTAGCGGTTTACCTCATAATCTGTTTAAACAAAGAAAACTAAGAAAGATCTGGGTATATTATAATCAATTTCACGCTGCATGCTGCCCACAGCTGGGCAGGCAGAGGAGAGTGTATAGACACTCTGTCCTACATTGAGTCACTTGCCTCATGTTATAATAATAATGATTAATTTATTTATTGTTAGTTTGCGAATAATAGCTAGTAGATGCTATAATTTAATTTTATTACCTCTTAACGTAGCCAGAATAGTGAATATAGGATAATTCATAATTAATATCCGAGGGTTTTTGGTTTTTTCTGCAAACGCAAACACATGGGAACGGTGACCTGAAATTATGATGAATTGAACACGAAGGTCTAACATATTAGATATAATAAGAATAATATTAATATAATTTTAAGTATTTATTACGGCGCGCTGTACGTGAAGCTGTAAAAAAGATACAAAGAGACATAGTTATAAATATCGGCGTAACTTAAGCGCACATATTTTTTTAAACCACATTTCAAATTGTTAAGTACCGTATAAGAATTGTATTTACTAGTTTACAATCACCATATAAATACCTACCTGTATATAAAATTCAACTCTCATTCTCATCTACCTTTTCCCTTTTTGTGAAAGTTGTTCTATAATATTTTAATTCAGTCGTCATCGTGGCATCGTGGCCTGCGTCTGACTGTAAACACGATGATTGGGGGTTCGATTTCCAACTTGAGGAAATGCAATACTTAATATTACTCTCTGATAATAATAATTTCTTCGCTCTAGTGTCGAGGCTAAAGCGCGGCGTTAAGTTCCGCCACTCAACACGCAATGCATTCAGATTTTGGCGGAAGTTCAAGTGGAGTGTCTTAACACTAGGCTCTCTCTGCCTTCCTTGCTACACGCGGCATACAGCGTAAAGCTAAAAAAGTAATATATACCTGCAATAACATCAACACCATCTCCTTTACCTTCATCATTAGCAACATACACAAGTTCAGTATTGCTTTTGAAATTGAAAAATATTATGTAAATATCGCAAGCTACCGCACACATATCCTTACCAACAAAAGTAAAGCTATTCAATTTTTGTGGAATAGCCCATCTGCAACAATAGCAAACTTTAAAATGTATGATACCTTTTAGCTTAAATATCACATTGTACCAAATACATGTAAAAATGGATATGTCCGTTTAATTTAAAAATATACAAATACCTTACATAAATCTAAGTCTAGATATTAGTCTAGATATTAGTAGAAAAACAGTGAATAAATAGGTCTCAATTGTTAAACATATAATGTATATTATATATCCTTTAGACCCACTGCTCACAACTCTGAGATCGATCTTGAGATGCAGTTTTCATAAAAATCTATAAATGAAAACGGCATCTCAAAATCTATCCCACAGTTGAGAGTGGCTCATAATTACAGGCCTTAGACTCTTTCTATAGAGTAACGTGGAAACTTTCATAAGTTATTTATTACTTCAGTAAAGAGATTTTCATGAAGCACCTTTGAAGAGATTATCACAAAAAAAATCTAAAATAAATATTTTGCGGGAAAAAATGCTACTTTTTTAATTATTTAATATTTACCATTATTATAACGGTTTTTTACATCCGTATTCATAGAATAAGAAAAATATTTAAAATGGTATAAAAAATATATAGGTTACTATTTGTTTCTACATTACTTTACCTAACTTTAGGATTATACGCTTCGGATTGCTCTGTTCGGATATCATTTTCAACACCTTCGGGCATAATTATTTAAAATAAAATTAGAGATCGTTGTGTCTAAATTAAAGATGATGGATTATTAGATATCAAACGTTGCACAGTAATAAATCTTACGATTTATGGCAATCGTTGCTAAGTAACTAACAAATAATAAAAAAATGTTATTAAAAAAACCTAAAAATAAAATAGTAAAAACACTAATCATTTCTTCAAAATCTCTAATCATCATAAGATGTTAATGATATAAAATATTTTATATTTTCCTGGTTTTATAATCTTTTATTTCGTTTTGCCGGACATCTTACATAATTAGTAAATTATGTTTCTTTATCAGAAAATTATAATGTTTTTATCTTTTTCACTGTATATTACAGTATCGTTTTTTTACATTAAAAACAAGTAAGTAAAATGAAATAATAAATTTGACAGTTTAATGATAACTGGACTGTCATTGTCACACGTAAAATGGAACGTAGTAGGCGAGATCTATAGATCTGTCAAAACTAAGCAATGGCAGTGATTGCAAATAAATTGATAAGAAATATTTATTAGAAATGTTAACATCGCACGAAGTGTTTACTTTTATACTTTCGTATATAAAATGTGAAATTTATTAGTAAACAAATTAATTCAAAATGTAAGGCTATCCCGTTGCTTCTCCCATGTTTTTGTATGAAGGATGACACATAAAGAGTTTATTATTGTGTTTGTGTATTGTAGGAATTACACCGGATCGCTGAGTCCGGTGGCGGAGAGATGGAACTCCTCGTCGATAGACTTCGCCGAGATAACCATGGACAGGAACTTTGCGCTGTTGCTAGTGTCCCTAATATCATCTATACTATGGGTAGTTTATATAACGTACTACAACAGCCGTGTCCTCGGCTATATACTAACAAGACTCATTAACAAATTTTACTTCCAAGATGAAAATTTCAAAATTGGTAAGTAGGACATATATGCTTAAAGTGAAAATACAATGAGAATGGGAAAAAGGCTAAGATTTATCATTCAATACTCCACATCCACAAGAACTTTGCCAAAATAAGGAAATACCACTAAACTGACATAATATGTGTATACATAATGTTAATTATGATAATTAAGAATGCTTATTTACAAATTTTTACTTATTTTTTGAAAATTGCAATGTTGTTGATATATATTATTTATTCAACATTGTAGCCATGTATCTATGTATATGTTGAAGGTTAAAGTATTTTTTATTTAATTCATACTGTGGGAAATTTCAAATAAAGGTAATTAGGAATAAACATAATATAATTTTAAGTTTATTCTGTGTTATATTATATAATATGTAAATTGCTACAGGATAATTATTACCCTATGATAATAGACTTTCAATCAATCAATTTGTTTGCTACTCAAAGAAATTACATTTTTAAAATTTTTGTTTCCTGGCTCTAGTATGGAGGTATACCTACTGTAGTGGGACATGAAGTTTAACACTCAACATGCAATGACTCGAAAATTGAATTTGAATATATTACCATATGTATACATTTGCCTTAATTGAATGCTGTGTCTTAACTTTGGGCTCCCAGATTCTCTCTGCTTATTCTGTTCTGTTATGGTTACAGTTTACACAACTAATAAAATATTTGACTCCAATATAAATATTTTCTTGGTATGCTATAACAAATTTTGGTATCCAATTTTCTTTTTTACCATGTTCAGATGTGAAAAATTTATGTTGTGTTTTGTTCTACTAATTTAAATATATATTTTTATGATATATTAAAGATTATTCTGTTGCAATGCAATCATATTTCTACAAATAATAATACATACTAACTAGGTATGTATCTGCTGATAATGTCTTTGGTTGACTAGTCGCAGCTAGTCAGTCAGTTCATAAATCAAATATAAAGAGGTCAACTAGTCAGCTGTGCCAATTACTTTTCATTGCTTGTTATAGTGAAAGAGATAAATTAAAATGTTATCATGTCAAAAAAAGATTTATGCATGGATTCTATTAGTAGCTCCTCTCTAAGCTGTCCTCCTAAGTATTGGATATGCATGAAGATAGAAAAAAATAGTTTGGAAGTAATTGTATTCCAAAATCATGCCATGGAAAAAAATGTACTTTAATGTTTTATTAGGATTGATTATATTTTTGCAGGGTCATTTACACTTAATGCTCTCTCAGGAAAAATCATGTTTCATGATATTGTTTACATCAACTATGATTATACACTTCGTATTCAAGATGGCTATCTCATATTTCGATGGTGGCGTTCATATGTACCTAAAGATGTTGCTGAAGGTAACTTTTGCTTAACAATAGATTCATATTCACAATTTATTTTTTATAATACATTTTAATTTTTGCTTCAGATTTATCACACTCAGATACTCGTCTTTCTATAATGTTAAATGGATTCGAATTACATTTTTACAATCGATGTGATCTTTATGCTGAACTTGAAAAAATATTCTGTCTCGATCCTGTTATCAAGCAACAGCATGATGACGATGATTCGGCAGACCGCGATAAAGCAATGAATGATGCGAACGAAAAACGACGAAGAGCTCAAGACACTGTCAGATCAGAGGCAGCTATGGCACGGACATGGCGCGATCTTATACCCGTCATTAAAATAGATATTTGCACGGGTCGTGTAGTATTTGGTAATCGTCTAGTGCCTACAACTTTGTCGATCAGTGTTGAAGAAGCTCACCTAATGTACAGTACGAAACCTCCCGCCTCAAGCTTGGATCATCTTATGCATTTTGTTAAAGCAAAAGCTGAAAATTGTAAAGTTATGTTAGCTCCTAGTCCAAATTATACGGCCATGGTTGATGAACCTCCAAGGTATATGGGAGAAGGTTTTGTTATCATGAGCTCTAATTACATTGAAGTTTACTTCTATATGGATGAACCGGGTCTAGTACCAGAACAACCTGTTTTACTTCAGTTGGCTAATGGCGACGTAGTAGAATCTGCGCCGCCGATATGGGGTGTGGATATTAAATGTGGCAAAGGGACAGATTTCAGCTACGGACCGTGGGCGGATCGACAGAGAGACCATCTATTCAAATTCTTTTTTCCACCCAACTATAAAAACTTAGAAGTTACTCCACAGCCAAAACCAGGAGATCGGAGACAGATGCAGTCATTTGATATACGATTATCAACCCTAAACGAAGCCACAATAGATATTTTATTTACAAAAGTTAAAGAAACCAATGCTGTCCATATAAATATTGGTGCAGGTTCATATCTAGAAGTAACACTGCCGTGGATTGTCCTTCAAGATGGATACACAACGAAAATAACAGGTCAGTTGCTGCATTTGGAAGCAACTACAAGTCTTCAATATAGAAGCTTAGCAGAGAGCGAAACATTAGAATACACAGTGAAATGTCACTATCCATTAGTATGGAACCATCATCAGTGTTGGCAGTTATCATTAACCGGATGTAAGGCAACAGCACACTTTGTGTACACTCATATAGATTTTTTCCAAGATCTCACAAACGATTGGTCAAGTAAAGCGCGTCCGGATATCCTTCATTTTGTACCATACACATGGAAAATATCTTTACTCCTAAAAGAGTGTGAAGTTGTAACAGTCAGCAATCAATACAACTGGATAGACTGTAGTTCAACTAATCAAGAAAACAATCACGTGGCGTTTTGCGGTGACTTACTAGACGTGTCTTTTGATTTGCCTTTCATCGATTTCCTACCCGACGTCATACCTCTTAAAATTTGGGTGCAAGGGGAAGCCGTCGATATGAGCTTGTATTTGCCTGAAGTTAATACATCAAGATTATTGCTTTTATCTATTGATAAAAATATGAAGCTTGTCCCTTGCAGGTTAAAATCATCAAAATGGCGAAGGAAATGCGTAAAAACTCAAGGCTGGGTGGACTGTTGGTCAGTTCCCATAGTGGCATTAAGTGTAAGATATAATTACCATCCAATACCTCCACTAGGACCGGAACCACAAGCAGATATTACAACTCCTGAAAAAGAAGAAATTTTACTTTCTCCAATGAGAATACCAAGAATGAGGAAACAGCCACAAATAAACTGGGCATTAGATGGTAACAATTTTGATAGAACAACTTTAGCACCAGATAAAGTGAGTGTCGAACTTGAAGTCGGGCCTTCTATTCTCCTTGCATATGGAACTATCATTACTAGTTTTATGAATTTGTTAGAAAACATATTTGGGGAAGACCAATCATTTACAGATATGCAAAAAAGCCCCAATGTTGAGACTTATTACTGGTCAGGTGAGGTAAATACGACGAAGTTAAACGATAGAAGTAGCATTAATCAGCATACTGAAATTTCAATTGATGACAACAGTGATTCAAGTAAAGGACCTTTCGATCCACGTCGCTGCAGGCCTTTAGATGTTAATGTTTCCATTATTATTCATGATATTCAGGCACATTTAGTAAAAAATTGCAGTGAAAATGAGCCTCCGTGTCCTGTCGTGCTTATTGAAAGATTTGGGTTTGAAATGGATAAGAGTTTCAGAGAAACAAAATTACAGCTGCTCATAAGTCCATCGATATTAGTATCTTCAAACAGCCCGTCGCGATCAAATTCCAATGGCGTTAATGCTTCAAATTGTCTTCAACAAGGTCACTTGATGCTTTCTTCGTTTCAACTAAGGGGCAATGGCTTCTTTAGTGATACAAATAGAACAGTTGAAGAAGAAACAATAGAGTATGCCTGGATGATGGAACTTCAGTTAGGGCAACTTACAGGTCGCTTAACTTTGCCCCAATTATATCAAATCATATCATCGTTAGAAACATTCTTACTTCTTATATGTGATAACGAAAACGAATTAACTCCACCAAATACTGCCAAACAATGTCATCACGGACTAAATAACGTGCTGTGCCCAGAAACTGATCTCACTCTCAAATATCGATGCCCAACGCCTAATGAGATAAAATATCGAATGATTCGGGTGGCTGTCGATCTTATCGATTTGTATATCGCGGACACGAATACAACCTTACAATCATGGATATCTCCAATCAGATTATCTTTTTGTAATTTACACGGATCTGGATTCGGTACTGGAATAACTGGATTACTACCTAATATAAAACTTGCTCTCTATACACAAACAAACATGCAAACAAATACTCACCACCACTCCAGTGGAAGTAATGGCAGTCAGAACAAAGTACCTGAAAATGACAATTGGGTGGGCGTGGGTTCAATGTCCTTGGGCCCTCTGCTCATAGAAGCAGCCTCGTCACTACCTCAAAGTCCTCGAAATTTACATCAAGTGCAACAAAAATTTTTGAAGTTGCATGATGAAAAGTTTAAAAGATTATGGTTTCTTTGGCCAAATGAAGGCAAAAGTACACAATGTGGTTGTACAGGTGGATGTGCTTTCTTTGGTTCTAACCGAAATGGTGCAAACTTTCTCAAACCTAGTCCTTCAGATTTGCACGAGGGCATTAATATAGCTATATTCAATGTCATAGAAACGTCTCCTGGCGAATATGGTTACGGTCAAAGCTTACTTCATTCTGGCCAGTTAGTGTTTCATACCCCGCCATATAATAGTTTGAATGTTTGCCTACAACCGACAAATGTGTCTACTTTGATACCGTCGCCGCTACCACAAAATCTCAGTAAATCTCCACAGAGCGTCGAAAGACGCAGCCTGACGAGAAGATTTTCTTACACCAGTATGAGTAAAGGAAGCAACAATGTTTTAGTGTCGAGCACTAAAAGTGATGTTCCGTATGCTCGCCTAGTAGACTCATCTATCCCGCTAGGTAGTTCAAAAATCGACAGTGACTCAAAACTTAATAAAACAATTTTAAGTATACCTCAAATGGAAAGTAGTGTGTCTGATTCGAAACTAGCCCTCAGTTGTGGAATTAAAGATAATACAAATGTTATTGTTAGAAAACTGGTGACATCAGAAAACGACCACTTCGTCGCACCCAAAGTTCCGCCAAGAAGCGTCGCTGTATCTGATTCGCATTACTCATTGAATTCTCAGCCGCATGTAGAAGAAGCTATAATACATGAAGTTCAGCGCACAATATCTATAACTAGTGAAAACCATTCGGAGGCATTCTTCTCAGCAGACGAAGATATGTTCCCGAGTCGTTCATCAAGTTTGAAACACTCCTTTGGAAGCCGACGCAGTAATCCAAAAGAACAACCATCTTACACAGTCGGCGATAGCAGTAATGAAAAATGGGTAAATATGATGCCAAGATCCGAAATGATAGATGGACCTGATACGATTAGCAATCTTAGTGCCGGTGTTCAACCAGATTCTGAGAGTGGATCAGTTTCTTCGAACTCATTCATATCCGCTATTTCTTCTCAAGAAGATATGACTCTTGTTAATTTACATATGCAAACCAATAAACCCATAGTAGATTCTCCCCTACTTATGTCTAGTTACATTAATAATTTACCTCAATATAGATGCTGTAATTGGACAACTTGTTCTTTGCCGACGGGAAGTGATGTATTCACGTTGCCTTTATTTAGAAGAGCTGACGACGGATCTTTAGTATATGTTGGCCAAAAATACTTACCATCGTTTGAGTTTACTGGAAAGGTGCAAACATTAAAATTAATTTCAAAAAAAGATGGACACTCTAGTCAAAATCAACACGGTCCATACTCAAACCTTACTCCACATTTTAATTCACAAATCAAAGCCCATCCGTATCCACAAGCGTGGTGGGACCTGCAGCAAAATGTACAGGACAATCAGGAGAATACTACAGACAAAAGTTCAACTTCAACAGTTACCACGACGAGTGACACTAAAAATGGATTGTTTGTCAAGTTGCGTGGTGAAATCGATATCATGTTAACGCCGCTTGTTTTAGAAAGCACCCAAAAATTTGTAGAATCTTTAACTCCAGTGTTAGCCAATATTCACCCTATAACGGTTATTAACCACTTACGATTACTTTGCATATCATCAGTAGAATCGTCAAATATACTTAAACAGAAGCAGTATGTACTAAATTGGCTGCCACAGATGCAAGCTCGTAACGAGTCTAGTATTATAATTGAAAAAGATGATAAATGCAAGCTGGCTACAATCCCACACTCCAATGTTTACGAAGAGACGATTTGTGATCAATTCCAGGCCACAGTCACCGTACCTAAAGTAAATATAGTATTCGTGCAGTCATCAGTTGTCGAAGATATGATATCCTTCTCCGCTCTCGACAACATTCAAGATTTGACGTGTGTATCTTTATTTGGAGTATCTGTGGAGAATATCGTGGCAAAATATACTAGTTCGAGGAAAACATTGGAGTCAGTACAATTATACTACCGGCCGACTCTTCGAGCTCTGGGCAGTAAAAAGTCATTTGGCATTATGAAGGGTCCCCGAGCGTTGATTCAATCTTCGGGGTCTGGCAGGAAACGGGGACCAGAAAAAGGTGAACCAGTGTATATAGAGACGTCACAACAGCAATGTGAAGATACTACAGTTGTCTTGAATATTGGTAAGTGCCAGTTTATATATGTTTTTTTAATTTGATTTAAAATTTATGTCTGGAATGTCACAATTCTCTGCAAAATATGTAATTATAGTCATATAATTTTATAGTTGTATATGTATAGTGAAGAATAATAATATGTACATAAACTTATTTACTTAATATTTACATGGATTGAAATCATGAAAAATATATTAGAATAAAACTTTGTTTTTCCAGGTAAAGTCCACGGGCAGTTGAGGAGGATACGTAATGAATCTTCACAGCTAAAGGATGCTACGATAACTGGTATACCTTGCCAGCACTCTAAAGTTTCGTTCAAATTTATTAGAGCTGATGCCTGTCCTAAAGGGTGTGACACTATGGTAACTAATGTTATTGATGATTGTTTAATACATTTTACAAGTTGTTAACAATATTTACTTTATTATAATTCTTTTCAGGGCTGTCAAAATGGAACAGCAGAAGGACAAAAAGAGAATTCTATTGGTTACATTATGTTTGAATGTGGAGTTGAAGGAGTCTCCATTAAAGTGTCTAAACATTCCCAATCTCACAAACCTAATGAAGAGAAAAAGTCAGTACGCACTGATAGCGAAAGTTGCAGAGAATCAGTAAAGTCTGCTGAAGAATTGAAGCCGGATAAAGAAAAAACTAAGGGTATTCGAACTTCTGGAATTGAAGAATTGTTTAGGAAAAGGGAGTCTAGTTCAAAGCCTAGTACTCCAAACTTGGGTAATGCTCAGCCTCCGCCTGTTCCGCCTGAAGCCACAACTCCAGGACCTGATGAACCTTCTAATGATAGCTCTGCGACGGTGGTACCTGTAAAAGATAGTGGAAACACCTCATCTTGTTCAATCGACTTGAAGGTTGTTTGGTTTAATTTCGCTGCTCCACCTAGGACTCCTATAACAAAGAAAATTGATTACACCAGGTATTTTTTTATTTTTACATTGTAACATTTTGGACAATAAATCTAACTATAACTGAAAGTAGGTAAATTCTTAGATATGCACATAAATTTTTCAATGATATTATTTTGTAGGTGTGATTTTTTTGTATTCTACATTTTTATCACCAAAATCTCTCTAATTATCACTCGATATAAAGATAAATCTTAAAGCTAAACACAATTATTATTGACAACCTTTGCCAGGTTAGACTGGAACCTTCTTAGCACGGCCTCCCCCGCCATCAACGCATGGATGAACCCCTGCAACCGCCTCGGCATCAGAGTGGTGGCGCTATACAGAGCGCGCGCGCGCCGCCTCGCCGCCACTGCCGCCAGCCTCATGGCCTCTGCGCTCGATAGAGCACCTAATCATACTCTGCCTAAGGTACATTGTATTTTATAGGTAATGTAGGGGTAATGGATTTTTTGAATAAAAATTATTGCAAATTGATACAATTATTGAAAGAAGGACGACTTATAACATATCAACAAATGGGGAAAATGCTGAAGATAAATCAAGTCAATGACAGGATACATTAAATTCTTCATGATTAAAACCTTGTACAACATTGGTGCTACAGAGCCCTAAAGTTAACAAAATTAAGTATGATAAACTTAGAATTATACTAAAAATCAAAACTTGCGTTCTGACGCAAGGTTTGTTTTTTTAAACCAGTTTCTGTTTCTAATCAGCATCTATAAAACTGGTTTTGTTCAACCATGCCTAATATTAACAAAATTATGAACTTTCGTACGAAATTTTCACCATTTCCAGAGCCGCTACGGTCGTCACACGCCCATGGCAAAACAACTTCGTGAAGAGCCGTCACTACAATTATGCGCGGTTCTACTCCGCTACGCGTTGCAGGCGGACGCGGCCGCCGTGCAGGCGGATCTCGCTGAGAGACACTTGCCCTCACTCTCTACATTAAGACAGGTAGGCATTGTATGTACGTGCTATGCGTATGCATGTAAGTGTGTAATTTGCGGAATGAACAATTAAGTATATTCCACATAAAACGCACATGCTTAATGTGTATTTTATGTGCAAGTTTAATGATAACTAAATCTTTTCTTTTATAAGGGTGTGATTGTCCTCACGCGACAATGGAAGAACATCTTGTACACACCATTACTACTGGAACACAATTACAAGAGTAAAGTCATGAAGCCTCTTAACGTCACTTTCGCACTGCCTGAACTACTTGAGGTAATTAAATTTTGATTGTTTATGTTAATTTGTCGAACTATAGATATTTTGTAATAAGATATTACTTGAAAAAAGTTTAGTATAGAAAAGATGTCATTTTTTTTAAAGGTGTTTAGATAAAGTTGAAATTTAAATATAGTAGAAATGTAAATATGATAATACATTATTTATTTTAACCCAACTTGGCCTTATGTAAATGAAATTGTTTTATTTCATTTATATATTTAATACGCACCTAGAAGTATCATGTATTTATAATTTACTTTGCAATGCTGGAAAAGGTTTGAAGATGAACAAAACCAATTTGCTATGTTATACGTAAAAGTATTTTGAATGTATTTACAAAAGTTTAAGTTTACGTTAAACGTAAGTTTCAAGTTTTTTACTACAACAGACAGTTGAAAGCATAATTTTAAATATAAATAATATCGTCTTTAGAGCATAAATAATAGATAGTATTTATTTCAGGACTCTGTGGAGGGTTGGCAAGAATATCAATTCGACAATGAAGGTTTAGATGAGAACTGTCTTCTCTTGAACATGGATGTGGAAAAACTAGATACTCAAATTCCGAGTAAGTGTCAATTATTATTTCAATAGATAAATATATATTGGGTTGAAAATGTTTATGTATTTGTGAATGTCAATATTGTGATTGTGAAACATTAATGTGAATTATGGAATAAAAATAAGTCAAGTTACTATATACAATTACAATAATTTAAGATATTTTTTTATACAACAAAAATCTAAATTTTTATTATATATTTAAAATTTTAAATTAAAACGCTCAATTTAAGGAACCAATAAGTGGTTGCAAAACTGTAAGCGCTGCAAAATTTTACCTGATTTTGAGTGTGTGGTATAAAGCAAGCAGGGTTTCAGATCTGTAATGAGATAATACAAAAATATCTCTTATTTAGCTCTATTAGTAAAAAATATACGAAAAATATAACAAAATAATATTATATAACTTCTTATTAATTTATACATTAATATCGATATTACATATTACAAAATTAATATAATTATTTACAAAGCGAGCTCAGCGACGGCGACGTCTCGCCCGCACTCGTATCCGTCCACGCCGCCGTCCGGTGCGTACAACACCGCACGCTGATATGGCCTCTGGTGTTTTTGCTATAAGTGTTCTTTTTGTTTGCACGTTTGTGAGTTTTTATTTATCCGAGCTAGTTGCCTTGAACGGTTTGATTGTGAAATTTTTATGTCTTCTTGTTAATAAAAGTGTGAATTGCTTTTAATGATTTTTTAAATAAAATGTATTTTTTTTGGGATCATCAGCATTTTTGCTTTGGTTGTGACGTGTTTATCTATTGCTTACTGGATGATTTAGTTGTTGTTGTAAAAAAAATCTTAAATAAATAAACAATTTTACTCCAAGTAATTTATAATATATATCTATATAGCAATCTATATAGTAAAAGTCAATACTTTTTCCCTGTTAATTAATAGATGATTTTTTTTAAATGCGCAAAAGTAAGATACATAATTCTAGCGTGTCTTATAAAAACAAAAAACAAATATTAAATCTTTCCTGTAATATAAAATATATAAATGATTATTATATAATATTACAATACTGTATTGTATTTAATATGTCTGTAATAAAACAAGTAAATAATATTCATTTTACACCAACATAACATGTATCAAAATATAATCACTTTTCTTTGCCGTCACTTATTTCTTATGTATTTTGCACTTTTTCACGAATATTTGGGTTGAGTTTGCTTATATTATCATTTCATTTTCGATTGCACTGATTGATGGAAAGTGCGGTGTTTGCCACTTTTTTATTTTACATTAGATTACATAGTTATTATTCGCATTGAGTTGTTATTATTTTTTACATTTCTTTAATTGCCATATTTAATTATTTCTTAAGCTACATTTCTATGGTTCATAGTTATGACTATGTATATATTAAAACGTCAAGAATATTACATTTACAAAAAAGTATTGTTATAACATATGTAATATTGTTTTTATCATGACTTAGCACATTCATACTTTATTTGACTTGTTTTAATATATTTAATATAACATTTTCCATTTCATAAAATTTAAAGGATTTAAGAGTTCTTTCATTACTATGTTATTTTGAAATTAATTAAAGTGATTTTATACAGTGCGAGCGGCGCAAAGCAGTCGTGCTAGCCTAGTGTTCCCGTCGCTGCCTTTCTCCACTAGAAAGACTCCTTTCCAGGACGATGCTATTGCTAGTGAGCTATTTTTCTTAAATGTTTGAATTTGTACACTTAGATTTGTTTCATATGAAGTTACTTTAAACGTAGCAGGAATCTAAGGGTAGATTCACTCTAAAGTACCGGTCACAGTGGATTCTCGGTTCGATCTCATATAAGAATATGATCATCAGAAATATTCTTATATGGGTGATTGGACCGGAACTTCACCGGAACGATAGTATGAATGCTGTCATTGTTTCTCATATAAGATTCTTTTTCAAAGTCTGTGATCGGACCGAGAAAGAAACGTAACTGGTACTAGAGTGTGAATGCTTTCTTGCCTTTTAGGGATTCGGAATATATTAAAGTTAGTCCTTAATGTACGAGAAATACTTTTGAAGATATTAAAGTAAATAGTTGTATTATTATTTACATCTACGGCCTCAATGATAGAACTACTCTCTCTCTCTCTACAATCTTTTATCCGACCTCATTGAAATATATTATTTCTTGAAAAAAAATGAATCATACAGAAATATAGAATTATAAAAGTACTTTAGCCTTCACCGTTTGATTTTTAGTTTCTTAGTTTTAAACAATCTTGTAAGGTTAGAACGAGCGTTGTAGGTGTAAGTACTAGACGATGAGGAATGATAATAACACTTTATTACACATAAAACTCTACAATTGGTCATTTTGGTGAGGTATATATTATTTTGACATCAATACACTAAGATAAAGGATATTACTACTTTGAATTTTAATTGTTAAATATGTTCATCCTGGAAATTATCTTCGCCGCAGTATTTTATTATAGAAATTATTTTCTCTCCCTATGGAGCGTAGCCTTGAGTTTTGAAATATTTTAGATGCCTAATCTAAAACAAAAAATATATTTAACACATTAATTCCGATATATGACTTACAGATTATGGCACTCTAAAAGAGGATCTGCCGACAGTGGGTTCGAATCCGTCGCTGTATTCTCAGGGCAGCCACGACAACATCGCGAGTGACCGCGCGCGCGAAGACCTCTACCAGTGGATGGCGAAGCAAGAGCCTATTAAAGTGGTTAGTTATTAGTTTACTCTTATTTATTCCATTAGATAAAAAAATATAAAGCTCATGAAGGACCATTGACGTGACAAGTACGACGCAACATCAGTGGCGCTATTTCAGATGCGGTTAAAATAATTAGTAAGCACAAAAAAAACAAAGGGGGCCTAATTATTTTTTACCAATTACCATTAACCTTTAACATTATATTTCCAGGAAGCTAAAAATAAGAAGCCGATGATCCCAGCTGGCGCCATGAATCCGCGCGCGGTGGCCTCGCTGCCGGCGTGCAGCCTGTACCCGCTGCAGGGCTCGCTCATGCTGCTGGACGCGCACCTCGTGTTCCAGCCCCTCCTTGCCGCACTCGGCGTGTCGCCGCACCAGGTCGCGCAAGGTATGTGAACACACGCACTAATTACGACGCACATGC